>VZTU01033173.1:0-12341 GCA_013400835.1 Zapornia atra
CATGAATGTTATACTGATGGCTTTGTATGTATCTGTGCTCAACTAGTGTGGAAATAATATTTGAGGATGGTGTATTTTAAGAAAATACTTAGTAATATGACTTTTGGAGAGAGGCAGTGGAATGAGAGGAAAAAATAAGCTGTTTAGGTGATGCTGTCCATGGAGCGCACAGAGTCATAATGTCAATATGCCGAGTTTGATGTTTTTTTAGGTAAATTTTGAAAGTGCTAAGATATGAATAATCTACAGTTCAAGTATAGCTTTGTGAGGCTGATAAGCCCTTCTAGCTATAAATACACAGTTCGTGTTGTAGATTGGAAGTCTTAATATGCAACATTGCATTGAAAATTTGAATTACATAATGTAAGTATGTGATATTTCAGTTAAACTTCTCCAAATATAACCTGTTTGTTTTTCCCTTTTTAGATATTTCATGGTTCTTATCCAGGAAATGGCACTGAAAATTGACCAAGGATTTTTAGGAGCACTTAGTGAACTTTTCACTCCATCTACAGACCCAGAAGCTGAGAGACAACGGGTAACATGTGAAACTGATTTTTGACAGAACAGCCTTTGTAGTGACAGTGTTGTGATTTTCTGAGTATTTCAGTTTGAATGAATGAGTAAATGAAGAGACTTGGTAAGGTAATTTCCGGTGGATCATTGGGAGTTCTGTTAAACAATGGCTGTGAGCATCACATATTGACAAATTTGAGGAACTGATACTTGGGTATATGTAACTTTTCTGCTTTTTGAATGTTGCCTCAACTGATGGGTCATCTTTTTTCAACTGTTGCTACAAAGTGTCTTAAGGGTGGTAGACGAATTGAGGGTAGGGTTTATAGAGTGGGCCTGGTAGGTCTGTTAGTCTACAGTGTCCTTGTCTTTAGAGAGTGTTAGGATTTGCATGGCTCTGAACTGTCTTACTTAGGTTACATTTGGCTCCAGTCCAAGGAAATACAAAAATTTGAAGACCCTCAGGAAATTAGTTATTTTACAAATATTTCTAAATTACTTTAGCAGTGATAACTTAACTGACAGAGGAATTTGAAGGAATATCAAGTGATACAGCATAAATGGAAAAGTCACCCAGAAATTGTTGTGGGTTATTTGTGTCATTTCTTTTGTTGGAAGGTTAGTTGGTTGTTTTCTATGCGGGGGTTTTTGTCAGATTTTTTTTCCATTTTTAAAAATTCTGGTTTAAGGAAAGGAATTCGTACAGTTATATTCTGGAATAGAAAAATAATTAGTCTGTTTCCAGTTTTGGAGGTGTTGCATATTTAATGGTTTCATNATGCTACATATATTGAATAATGCTGGCTTATGTGTTGATGAGATAAACATCTCTTCTATTTTGTCTTTTTGTATTTTTTTAACAAAACCAGTCTAAACTAATTCAGCAAGATGTAGATGCACTTAACACTGAGCTAATGGAGTCTTCCTTAACAGACCTGTCAATGCTGAGCTTCTTTGAGCATTTCCATATTTCTCCAATTAAGGTATGTAATAGAGATACTTTTGGTTAATAAACCACATGATATTTATGGTCTTTTAATTCCTTATAGTGAATAAATCCTGAGCTCAACCTTCTGGGTAATTGAGATCGTGATGCTATCTTCCTAATGTTCTGTAGAATTTAACACTTTGTTGGAAAACTTTTTTGCTCATGACTACAGACACTTAACCACTGCTAAGTAAGGAGTCAATGAGTATAATAAAGAGGAAAGCCAGATAAAATGCTGGCCTGAAGCTATCCAAGTAATGTATGATGAATTGTAACAGAAAAACTGTTATGGTGATGAACAAGGAAAAAGGAAACTTCTTTTCGAGCGTCCAATGCAAAATTAAATGTGCTGTTGACACTAAACAGTCCCATTTTACAGTGTCAACAACAGTTCTCTAAAGTTCATGCGTTTCCCCAAAAGAGTAACTGTGCAAAAATATGCACAAGTTAAGCAAATCGGAAATACTAAAATTGAACTTGTGCTAGGAATTAAGTTCCACCTATTTAACAAGTTATTTCTCTCATGGTTTATACAGAAACTTGCAGATGTGAGCATAATAGAAGTTAAACTTGTAGTGTAACTTGACACTTGTCTGTATAGAAATATAAATAAATACATACCTTATCAAAGTCCTTCTGTTACGAGTTCTAGGATGGTTGTTGAACTTGTACATTTCTCTGCCTCAATGAATAAAAATACACTTACCAGTGTTTCACCAGTGGTTTGTTTGCACATGTACCATGCAAACTATCTGGTGTGTGTCTCTTGTCTTTATTTGTCTTGTTTTACTAATTCATTCTTGACAGTTGCATTTGAGTCTCTCTCTGGCTTCTGGTGGTGAAGAAATGATAGCCATCCATTCTCTGAACTTGCTGTTGAAAAGTATTGGAGCTACTCTAACAGATGTGGATGATCTCATCTTCAAGTAAGCTAAAAATTTTTTTTTTTAAATTTCATATCCTAAAAAAATATTTTTAATAAAGCTCCTGTCTCTTTCATAATTGGTTCCGCGGTTATACTTTGACTGGTGTAAATGTACACAGCCTTTGGGGAAAGGGAGGAATGGCAGGAAGGTGGGGTTTGGGCTCTTTCAGAGAATAGGGCATCAGCATTATCTGAAGGAGAAAAAGAGAAGTAATTAGGAGGAGGATGAGTATCTGTAACGTGGTTACATGTCTTTCAGGCTTGCTTTCTTTGAAATTAAATATCAGTTCTACAAGAGAGACCAACTGATGAAGAGAGTTGTTAGACATTATAGTGAACAGGTAAGCTTATTCAGTCATGGCTTTGTGAAAAATTTTGAGGATCCTGGAGAAGACAAAAAAATAGGAAAGGAAAAGTGAATACCTCTAAAAGCTACTAAATTTTTTACCTTGTGGTACTGACATAGGAAGCTGATGTGGCACATCAAAAAAAATTTAAATAGAAATCTATCCTGAAAATGTGTTTAAGAACTTTAGGTGATTGCTTCTGTTGGCTTTAGTTAGATTTTTCTTTGCCAAGGTACTGTAATAGTTACCCATCCATATACTGTGGCTTTTGTCTAAGCCTGTCTTCATTCTGCTTAGTTGGGTGTTGTTGTACTTAGGTCAAATTTTTTGGTTCACTCCTGCCTTGGGTTCTAATGTGAAGTTATATGTAACAACAGCTGGTAACACTGCTCTTGTTTTTGCTTTTCTCCCCCTCATTGTTTAGCTCCTGAAACAGATGTATGTTCTCGTACTTGGGTTGGATGTTCTTGGAAATCCATTTGGCTTAATCAGAGGCTTATCTGAGGGAGTTGAAGCATTCTTCTATGAGCCGTTCCAGGTATGACTTCCTGATTCTTCAACTTCTTATATTGGTAGGGCCATTAGTAGGGTTCTTTTGGAAAAGGTTTGGCTGCTATTACGATGGATAAAGAACATCACCGTATTTTGCACTATGAACAATTAAGCAAGTAGTAATTATGTTTGTTTGTTTTAACATATTCAAAGGGACTTCCTTGCATCAGTGTAAAGGAATCATCAGTTTTTCTTGAAAGGGACATAAATTTTAGGTTTTTTCTGCTATTCATATTAAGCTTGGCTTTTTTTAGGGTGCTGTTCAGGGACCTGAAGAATTTGCTGAAGGCTTTGTAATTGGTGTGAAGAGTCTTCTTGGGCACACAGTGGGTATGTATCACTTTGTTGCTGCTGTGATAAATTAGGTTAACTCATGGATTTCATTTAGATTTTGCTTTTTTTCCAGGGGAAAGTTACAATTTAAAAGTATCTCAGTGGTAATTTTTTGACTAGTGTCTAAGTTTATTGGATACTCTTACCTGTATTTGTGATACAGATCATTCATCCCTAACTTTCTTGCAACTAGGTAAATACCTGTTTTGTAGACAGAATGAGCAAACTGAGAAACACTGCATTTACAGCTGAATTTTTAATGTCATGTGGACAATTAAGGAAAATAATTCCAGTGGTCCTAAAATGCCTGGGGAAGCCTGAGAAGTGATTTTAGGAGAGGCTACTGTTACAGTTACCTTAGATTCTTATTTAGCTATGTGTTAGAGTAACTTGAGAAAATGCGATTCCATCCAGTATGCTCTATGACACGTACTGAAGTGATATAAGAGTTATTTTCTGCTGTATTTATTGATTTCAGACCAGGTTCTGGAGTATTCTCATGGACAATGTGTGGCAGTCAAGCTCTGTAAATTTGTAACATCTAAACTGAATATCAAGTGAAATTGCTATGAACTTTGTGGCTGCTCGTGTGTTGTCTGCTGTTAAATTGTGAAAGATCAGTAACTTTTGCTTTCTGCCCTGTTCCATCAGGTGGTGCAGCAGGGGTGGTGTCTAGGATCACTGGTTCTGTTGGAAAAGGCTTGGCTGCTATTACGATGGATAAAGAATTTCAGCAGAAACGGAGAGAGGAAATGGGTCGGCAGCCAAAAGACTTTGGTGACAGCCTGGCGAAAGGAGGAAAAGGCCTGTTACGGGTATGAGTTTGAAGTTGAGAGTATCATGTGTTCCTGAGTGATTTAGTCTAGGTGATCCTGCTCTGCCAGGGGTTTGGACTAGATGATCTTTTGAGGTCCCTTCTAACTTGCAATGTTCTGTGATTCTGCCAATCCTTAATCCATGCTTAGAAAATACAGGCAAGCAAGTTTGATAATGTGATTTTTACCAATTTGTGGACTTAAACAGAAGACAACAAGCAGCTGGCTTGTAGGAGTCTTGGTATAATGTACCAGCTTTAATGTTTGAGGTTGTGTTTTTGGCTAGCTTGAGGAATTGAAGGTAGGGTATCAGAAAGGAAAAGTGTTGGAAGTAACACCAATTTCTACTGTGATTTATATATAAACAATTACTCATGTTCAACAAACGTGTAATCTACTTAATGTAACTGTGCCCTTTTTTTGCCATTCAGCCAATTTGATTAAGTCAGTTGGCTGTGAACTAGGAGCTCTGGGCATGTGCTGCATAGCAGAAATGCCTTTCTAAGCTAGGTTTTCTTGACTTAAAAGAATGTGTACATAAAGCAGGTAGAATGTGTATAAGTGTAAGTACCTGCGTTGGGCTGGAGGGATTTTTCTGAACTACAAGCTGTGCAACCCCTGTTTTTTGTTTATAATTAAATCAGCAGCCAGAAAAGGCTGCTGAAAAGAGCACATCTATTTGTAATTAAAATGAGACAAACTCCATGTAAACAACTTCTGAGCTGTAGTAGCTGAATGCAAGTTGTCTTCTAACAAATCTACACTTTACTCTCCATTCAAAATAAAAAGTCAACTTATTTCTATGTAATCATAAGTCATAAACACTGTAGAATTTCTTGCCATACTGTTTGCTGAAAATTGGGAAGTTGCCTCAGTGGATTTTTGTTCTTCTGCTATAATATCAATAAGCTAACGTTAATCTTTGTTTTAGGGTGTTGTTGGAGGTGTGACGGGCATAATCACTAAACCTGTGGAAGGTAAGTCCTAAGACTCCACTGCTTAAATGGTTTCCTAATACTTTGCAATGTACATGGTCATTTTTAGAAATTGTGGTCGTACTAAGGTGTAATATGACTATATTTCTAAATTAAATGTGACCTTATGTGATGATTTACTCAAATTTATTCCTGTTATTGGCTTGCGACCTTTTCAGCCTTTGAGTGAGTTGAGGGACCAGTTGTCTTTGATGTGTTGTGTTAGGCCGGCTATAGAACTCAATGTATTGTTTAAAGCCAGAATAAAGATACTTAAAAAAACCAAAAAGCACCAATTGGAATCTTTTGGGGACTTCAAAGGTTGGAGAAATCTTAAAAAAACAAATTTTGTTTTACGCTTGGGATCAATTTGGTTTGGTGTTTTTTTTATGAAGGTAGTCACTTTCTCAGCATGCTAGATGATGAAAAAAATCAGTATTAGATGCTTCTTATTGAAATTCTTTTCAATGGGATTTAAGTGTTGGGAGTTACTTTGTGTTTTGTGGGTTACTGGTTTTATACTTTGAGATGTAGTCCTCTTATTGGTGGATGAGTACACAGGCCTACTGAACACTATCTTGACTCTTTCACAGATATCACCAGAAACATCAACTTTTGAGATAGTAATAGTTAATAAGAAAGCAGTGTGAGGCTTTTTAGGAATACTTTTTTGGAAGTGGAGCATGGCTTTTAAGGAATATTTTTTTGGAAGTGGAGCATATCTAATCAATTACTGCGTGCTCTTTCCACTACAAAACAGTTCTAGTGCAGCCTCAAGCAGTAATGATTTAATTCTGTGGTTACTGTCTTCGGGTAGGTCACACAAACTCTATTTTTCTGTTCCTTTTCTTTTAAAGGGGCTAAAAAAGAAGGTGCAGCTGGCTTCTTTAAAGGAATTGGGAAGGGGCTTGTAGGAGTGGTAGCTCGCCCTACAGGTGGCATCGTGGATATGGCAAGCAGTACCTTCCAGGGAATTCAAAGGTAAAATGGCAAGAGGAAGTTTTGAAGTATTCTCTCTACATTGGATACAAGGTGGTAAAGAGCCTCAGTGGTGATGGATAATTGTTGGTGATAAATACAACATGCACTAGGATATATGGGGTTGAGACACAGATGGTTGCCTGTAATGAATGTCTTCTCTGATGGCTTCTGGAAATCGCTTCTTCAGACTATGTCTCAGTGTTGTATTTCAGGTAGATGATGACTAGTCCATTTTCTTTTTTTCACTCTCTCCCCTGATCAGAAAGCGTTAAAAGATCACGTGTAAATATGATTTTGAGGTAGGTTTCTGTCCTGCTGAATACAAATATCTAGGTTTAATTTAAACTTACTGTAAAAAAAGAAAAATAGACCTCTGAAATTTTTGGAAAAAGACTTGCTGGTTTGAAACGTCGTTAGCAGTGCACACCAGGGTCTGCTTGTGTTTTACGGGGACCTTTGGGAAGTGTGCTGTTAAACATGAGAACTTGTAGTAAATTACGCGTGGTTGGGAGTAAACTTGAAGCTGTTCTGGAGTTGCCTCATTGGCTGATGCTACTTTTGGATTTATCACTAGCAGTGTGTCTCTTCTATTTACATTTGTGGGGGCCCGGGAAAGGTAAGTGGGACATGTGGCAAGTCAAACAAAGACTTTTAAAAGATGTATGGATGAAACTCAGAACTGTAGTAATCTTATCAAAATACTGTTCCACACTATGGCAGGGTGGCAGAATCCACTGAAGAAGTATCTAATCTCCGTCCTCCACGCTTCATCCGTGAAGATGGCATCATCCGGCCATACGACAGGGTGGAAGCTGAGGGTTATGATTTATTTGAGGTATGAATTACACTGGAAATGCAGTTAAAATTCTCAAGCCTACAGTATTCCATAAAGGACTACACTACAAAAAAGTTGCCAGGGATTTCTGGTGGTTACCTGTAGTAGTCATTTGCCCCAGCCTGTTTTAGAAGGCAAGCCTGTACAGCAGAGAAGACCCAGTGCTTGTGGTAAGCTGAACGCAACAGGCGAACTGCAGTGTGACTGTTAAATGATGCTCTGCATGTTATGTTCTGTAGTTGCTCATCTCATGTTCTGAAAGGAGGTAGTAGGATTAAGAATTAGTAGGAATAAGATTTGAATACGTGGAAGCAAGAAAATAACTTTGGTACTCAGTTCTAATGTTTTGCTTAATAACAAAGCTGAGGATGATTTACCAAGTAAGCAACTTTTAAATAGGCAGAATAGAGCTTGAATTGTTTGTCACATGCAGCTACTGAAGTTCTTTTTTTTATGTGTGTATAGTCAGCAGTGGAAAACGCTGCATGAATTATCAAAATGCCACTTTTTGGTATCTCCTTACAGTGTATTATAACTACAGGCATCTTTGAGACTTTTAGCCTGCTTCTACATCTGGATATGGCTAACATAAAGGATGAATAACAGATTTTTTTTTTTAAGTTCTAGATATCTGGGATCCAGTTAATTTGCATTTTAGCCTTCATGTTCTTGAAACTTAATTTAAAACACTTAGTTTGTTACCACTGCATTAGAGTGAAATAGCTGTCTACGTGAACACTTTTAAGACCAAAACTAGAGTATTTGCTATTTCCTTCTAAATATTCTTTTAAAGTTAATTTCATGTTCTATTTCTAATGTTTCTCTTCTTTCTCTTTCTCTCCTGGCACACGCAGCAAGAGTTGGAATAACGGAGTAAACATTTTCCTTATTTCTTCTCTATTTCTGTCATGGTCTTTTATCTGCCTTAAGTAGTTAGGTTAAAGGCACAATTGCATTTAACGTGTCCTCTCCCTTTCATTCATATCTTTTCCTGTGTAGCAGTTGAATGAAACAATGCTTCATGTTATCCAGGCTAAAACCCAAATTTACTTGAATAACCGTCTTTGATAAGATTAGATGAGTAAGATAAGAGAGAAAGGGAGGGTATTTTCCTGTATATTTGTTTTTCTAAGGATGGTTAGCTCCTTATGAATGACAGCTATAGAAGGCACTATGAGAAACAAAATCATGGTGGGGTTTGTTAATTACTGGTGTTTTCTTAAAGCGAAGGCAGTGGGTGAAAGGAGAAAGCAACATTTTGATACTTGTACAAAATTTGAAATAGTGGTATTGAATGGAATTTTCTTCTGTGAAAATGCTTACGATTTCATGATACAGAAATACTGTTTCCATATAAATGCTAGGAAAACTTGTATTTCTACTTGCTATTGTGTGCTGTAGGCCAGTCATTTATACATCTGCTGGAATACTATCACTTCAAGTTACGTCTACTTCTTTATGACATTTTGTCAATCAAAGAATATAGCTAGCTCCATTGACTCTGGCTTCATTCACAGAATCTTTTGGGGCTTTGCTATTTAACATAGATGCATGTAAACTTTCAGCTGTTGAAGTTCACAGATATATATCTATAAAAAGAAAAATTCTAAATTAATTTATGCCAGAAATTTCATTTCTAATACAACGTTTTGTAAATTAACAAGCCAAGCTTAACAAGCTGTTTTCAGAGCAAGTTGCCTGTCATACATGAAAAGAATGTGGAGCAGAGACATCTCTCTGCTGCCAAGGTGTTTCTATAATTCAGTGGTCAATATTCAGCTTACAAAATTTAAAATACTTTCTAAAAAGCTAGTAAACTTTTACTAAATGAAATGATTTGCAATATACCAAACAAACCAATTTTCTTCATTTCATGTTATTTTTTGCAGTATGTTTTTTCTGTTTCTGAGAAAGGAAAAGGTAATACAATTCACATAAAGCTGGATGACATCATGCAATTTCTGCACATGGAGTATTTGTGTTTTTTCTTAGATTTAGATGTTGTCAATTGTCACTACGTACTAATCATGAATTAATCCTATGTAAGCCACTAAATACAGTCAGAAGTCCGGTAATTGAGTACAGGATTTTTGGTTCTGCATTGAAGGGCTTCTTGTTTGTTTAACCAGTTGTGGTTATTATGGTGGGAAGGTTTTGTGTTCTACTGTAAGCTATAAGCAGTCTTTACAGGATATCGGACATTGAACAAGGAAGATGAGTCAGTTTTGCAGACATTTGCAAATAACTCAACTTACAGATATTAGTGCTGTTTATTTTTTGATCCAGTTTTGACCCAACATTACCAGTAGTTTAACCAGAATCCCAAACCTCTAATCAATTTTAACTAATTGTAATAGGTATGTCCCTTAAAATGAATATAGGTTAGGTTTACAAGGCTGAAACATTTTGAGGTTACCTTGAGGAAATGGATGCCTCATTACTATCCAGTGATTGGGGAAAAAAAAAGTTTAAATATTCACTGTTATGTGAAATACAGACATTGGCAAACCTTGGAGTTCAGCTGAGGAGAAGCATATATGCAGGTCTTGAGACAAGGTACTCTTTTCCACTTTTTTTTTTTGTGCAGAACGTATCCAGTAGCCAGAGTAGATCAGTTCACTTGGGTGAACTTGTTTGTGCAGTGCATTTTTGTGGAAGTGCTGGGTCTGATGTATTTGGGCTACGCAGGGAGAGGCTCAGTCAATTCAAAACCTGGAAAGTCAGATCTGATACCTTGCAGGTGATGTCTGTAGCTGATGCAATGAGGCTTAGTACAGAATGAGTTTGGTTGAACATGAATGCACTGTACGTATAGCTAGAGAAATCACAGACCAAATAAGGCAACTCCAGGAGAATTCTTTTCCAAGGAATAAGTTATCATGAGTTTCAACCTTTGTATGAGTGTTTATAGTTGATGGGATTTGCTGTCACTGATAACGAATGCCTTTGGCTTTGTTAGTATTTCCATATGCAGGTATTGCTGCCTGCTCTGGTGAGGAGGTGGTCTTCTAACCCCAGCACTTAACGTTTGACTTGATGCAGCTCATACATTATTCAGTCTCTGTGGCTGTTACTTTGTTTCATTTCCTGGTTAAAGCATGGAGCTTTATAAAGAATGCAAACCACTTCATGAATAATTGAGACATGGTGGTGAGACAGAATACTACGCTAGGCTTCGAGCAACTGCAGATTCTATTTCTGGTCACTGTTCTGCTGTGTAAATTTGCACTGGTTCTTTCATTTCCATGTAAAATAAGAATGAGTTGAAGTTCTTTGAAGTGCTCCAGTATTTTCAGAAAAATAAAAGCTGTTGACAAAGATGCCTGCATTTTAAGAGCGTGCAGATCATGGAGTAATTTGCATCAAGTGCAACCCTCTTTTTACATAATGCCACCACTGTGCTGGCGTCTATCGGGTGTATTGCGAGTAGCTCCGAGAAATATTGCATCTCTTGGGCACAGAGCTCAGTGGGAACTCTGGCGTTAGTAACACACTGCATGGAAAAAGCTAAAAATACTGTTGGGATTGTTTCTGAAGTGATGAGAAACAGGCTCTCTCTCCAAAGCTTTCAGTTGAAATAGAGGAACATGTTTGTGAATAAATCTGTTTTTTAAATGCGGCATGTCTCAGTTCTGCAGAGCCCACAGAAGGGTTTGGAATATGGCTTTCAGCTTTTGAATAGCACTCTTAAATGGTACTGGAGTTGGTATTCCTTTAGTTTTTACTTGTTTTTAAAATAGCTATGATGCGGGTATAAAATGTGAGATCATATTTTGATTTTAGTCCCATGCTGCCATCTCTCTTCTGATGTTTGGAAGAGACTTTGAGATAAGCAGGCTTTCTGGCATTTTTCTTCCTTTCATGTATGTTTTATAATTTCAGAAATTCTGAAGATGGTCAAAAAGTGGTAATTTTTATAGAGGATGTGGACCCTATATTTTTGGTCGCTGGAAAATGCTGAATTAAAACATTTTTTCAAAATGTCATATCACTAAGGAACAAACACTGTGCTGTTGATTTTAAACTCTTGAATATTAATCCACTTTTTGAGCTTAAAGGATTTTGGGGGATTTTTTGCAACGTATGATGATGCTTTAAGATGTTTGAACTTTTAAATATATGAAAATAAAATGCAAATAAAAATAAATGTTGAAGACTGTCTTAATTGATACTGTTGTAATCTGAGTGAACAGAAGATCATTCCATTTTGGTTACTTAAGCTCTGTAGAGTTCTTAGCCCCTATGGTTGGTTGTAGACGGATAAATGTGGCATGAAGTTTAGCTTCTGTTGCCATCTTACCAGTCTTACAGATCCAGCTATGGAAATACAGATGGAAATGTAGCTTTACACTGAATAACTAAAACCATACTGAATTATTAGTCCGCCCTCCTTAATTTGCTCCCAACAATTTGTCAGAAACAACTTGAGAAAAATGGATTGAGGCTGTGAAATGGTCTTTCACGCTGTTTTGGGGAGTTGATGGAATACTGTAAACCTGGTGATACGCTCTAAAAAAACGTGCTTCAGTTCAAAAGCATGTACAGAATAGAACATCTGAAAAATATGGAATAAAAAAATAATCAAGAACTGGAAAAAAAAAGTAAGCCATTTAGAAGTTTTGAAATTCATAGTTTTATCACTTGAACTGTATTTGTGTAATAGAAACATGATGAATAACTTGATCTACACTTTCATATAGCTTTTTATTTTGGGTGTTGAATAGGTACGTCCATTCTACACTTGAGCTGCGCTGAGTATTTCTAATGCGATAGCTAATTTCTAAAGGTCTGGGTCATGTGCTGCTGCCTTTAAAGGTACCGAGCACTATTGTCACTCATGATTCAAGTCCACAGCATGGGGTGTAGTGGTGGAAGGAATATTACTAAAGAATAATTAGCACAGAAACAATCTGATGTTGCAGTGTCAGTGTTCCACCTTTTGAGTGGAACAGGTCAGACCTTT
Source organism: Zapornia atra (assembly GCA_013400835.1). Lineage (NCBI taxonomy): Eukaryota > Metazoa > Chordata > Aves > Gruiformes > Rallidae > Zapornia > Zapornia atra. Next base: position 12,230 of record VZTU01033173.1, read on the forward strand.
GAATGATTCAGCCACATGAGTGAGAACACAGAGAGGCAGTCCTTTAAAGAACCAGTTCAATGAGGTAACTTTTAAAACGCCTACTGGATTGAAAAATACAACTTTGAGTTTT
>VZTU01033177.1:0-32797 GCA_013400835.1 Zapornia atra
ATATGTAGCATTTCAAAACTTTGAAGAATTTATTAAAGTTTTCTTTGTACACAAACTGTATATAAATGAATTAATAACATTCATAATATTCATTCACCTTTCAGTGATGTATATGTATATTTTCTTTAGGGTTTAGTAGGATTTTTTTATGTCAGGAAAACCACTTCATTTACATAGGATGTTTTACTGCATCTTACATTAAATATTCCTAGAATGTAGAAAATGTTTTTAAAATATTTGGGGGTTGATGGATTAGTACTCTTCAAAGGGAAACAAAACACTAAATATTTCTAATCCTGCATTATTTACCGCATGGGTGGTTAAATGCTACTTTAAGCCCCATAAAATTAAAAGGGAGAAATCTGCCAACTGTAGCAGGAATTGGATTTAGGAAGAGTGGTACAGAGCCAAAATATTGCTACAGAATTAAATGTCAAAAATCTTCTTTAATAGTAGATATATAGTTCACAGTGCCTGGTTATGATTAATACATTTAATCTAAATCACTGAAAGTTGCTCTCTCCTTTTCCATAAAATACAATAGGACACAAATCAGTTTTACTGTAGGTGGATAACAATTGGAAAATAATGCATCTTCCCGCCCAATAAATTGTCAGTTATACCTTTTAACTAAAATCGATTCATCTTTCCAAAATTTATTACAATTTCTAATAATAAATCTTTTCAAATGTTTATTCATTTGCTTTTTGATACATTTGTGCCACTTTTGCTATGGTCTAATGTTTTTTCTTTTGATTCATTGTAAATTAGAAAATCTATATTGAGTCAATTTTCTAGTTAAGAAGTTAAAATCTATAACCTAGCCATTTTTTCATAGTCTCCTTTGCACATTTTAATACCCTTGAACTTAGATACAATCCAGTAAATTCTGATCAGAAGGTGATTAAAAGACTTTTCACTGCAACTTCTTGACTGAGGGCCAGATTCATAAAACATGTACTTCCACGATTGTTGGCTGTTTTCTCCTGCTCATCTCCCTGATGCAAAGAGGAGGATTGAAAGGGTTACAGCAAATGAGCAGATTCATAGGTTTTGGTCAAAGATTTTTAGTACAGACAATCAGAATTGCCCTTTTGAGTTAGAATTAGAATCTAGCATTGGCCATACAGTGTATGATAGAAGCCTCCCTTTGTTTTACCCCTTTATAACAGCAGGACAATGATAGTACAGGAGATCAGTAAAGCAAATGTATGTTTCCCATTATGTGTTGTATCTGCAGTTATCCAATGCTGACCTCTTCAAGTGTGGCCATCGGCCACTTCTTGTTCTTAAAAGTAACACTGGTTTGTTTTCTTTTTTTAAAAGAAAGCATTTTAAAGGAAATTTTTAATGGCTTTCTCTAATGACTAATCTGCTAATCTGCATTGTGAAATTGTTTGCTGTTCAGCAGTTTCCTGCTCTGTATATAATAAAATGTCAGAGAGGGGGAGTCTTAATTTTTTAAAAATCTACCAATAAACATGTTTCCTGTTCTGATCTGATTAAACAATGTCATCTTTTAGGCACTTTTCTGAAAAGATTTATGTATGAGAAGCTTAATCTACTATGTATCCGTATCAGATTTCTTAATGCACAAACCTGTTTAGTTTGTATTACAAATGTTAGTGTGGGATGAATAGAGGGAGAGCGTTAGAAAATGTTTCAAATGCAGCTATGAAGAAAATTACGTTCATAACTTGAACCTGATCTGTAGTATCACTTATTGGTAAATTTGTGTAGGTGAAAGCATCTTGGCTTTTCAAGTGATTGATTTCAGAGTTGAAAAAATCATTTGTGTAGATGGATTGGAATTCATTAATTTTACTAATTACACATAGAAGAAAACAGATGTTTTCTTAGGCAAAGATCAGGCTTTAATTACAGGTCTTACCTGCTCGTCTAAAAATAGTGTCAATATGTTCCTGTCTCTCAAAGTTAATTTCTTATTTTTTATATGGAAGTACGATTCTGTAACACATTTGTTAAGCCTTTCTCTAATTGCGTACTAATACAAATCTAATAGAGTACTTGCTAAGGGGCACATATGTTGTAAGGCATGTACTGAGAAAATTTTTCAAGAATAAGTTGGGTAATGATCGCCTCTTCAAAATGTCAAAATCAGTACTGCACAACACCACTCTGTCAGTGTGTGTTACAAAAAATAATCAAACCCACTTGTAACCAAACTGTGTTTCCAGCAGTTACATAAATCTCTCTAGAGTCCCCTTAGGACTGATTCGGAGATGCGTATGCTGTAGATCTACAGCCTACATGGGAAAGGCAGAATAAGCTACTCTAGAATTAGAGGAAGAACCTAACAGATGTATTGTGTATGTTCCTTTTGTCCTTTGGTAAATTGTTATAAATGTTGCCTGTTTTAATTCCTTTAAATATGTATTTGTCACTGCCATGGCGCAGTGAAGAGCACCTAAATGGTCCCAAGAATTGGCAAGAACCAGAAATAATTTACCTTTGAAAGGAGCATTTGCAACCAGCAGCCTGAGGATGCGTGATCCGTAAAGAGAGTAACTATTTTTGCCACATTCTTCCGTTCTTGGAAGAAGTGGGTAAGAGGAAAGAAGCTAGCAGAGCATCAGTAAGTTTGGTTGGTGTGATGAATATTTAATAAACTGATGCAAGGCTGTAAATGAACTCAGAGAAGTAACAACTGTCATATTAGAAAAACTCGATCATTTTAACTTCACATAAAATCTTTCTAATGTCAAAACATAATCGTCAGTACTTTGTTATAGCCTCCCTCTTTGCTCAGACTTTACTGTTTGCCAGGATGCTTCACTTTTGAAAAAGGCCTGTGGTGCATGGAAGAGATTTCTCGCATCTTTTCAGTGCAGATGCACTTTCTTGAAAATCAGAAGACTGTCCTATGGTGAGTACCAACTCCACAAAGAAAATGTTGAGTTGTGTGTACAGAAAAACAATGCAAAATGACAAAACATAAGCAGAATTTGCTACCTTAATAACAAACTACAGTGTCTGTCCAGGTGTTCCATTACAGTCTTTTTCTTTTAGACCTTAAAGAGTAGGGAAAGTTGCTTTCTAAAAAGCAATCTGCTTGGGTACTTTTTTTCAGGGTTTTGGTCAGGGGGATTATTTTGGGCTTTTTTTTTTTTTTTTCCTCTGCAGAGGTATATTTACACTTCTTTTGCATATTTCAGAGGAGTTTACTGAAGGTGGTGTTGGTCAGAGCTGTTGAGCAGTCTTAGAATGCAGCAGACCTGAAATTCCTCATGAACTTCGAAACCTTCAATATGACTACCTGCTTTTAGTTATGGTCCTATATTCAGAGGCTATGGAACCTTGGAAAACTACATCTGTAATCATTTAGTGGGCTTTTAATGCTAGATTAATAGGTATGAAACTACTATATTTTATTAGATCACATCCATTATGTCTGTAGTCTGCCAATTTACCAAGTAGTGATGATTAGGCTAGAAAATATTTTCATTTCAAAGACAGCTTGCATTAAGATGCTACCAAAGTTATCCAATATTATTGCAGACTATTGATTTACAGCCTTGTTTGTTACCAGCTCTTTGAGAATAGATGATGACCTTTCAATTAATGTTAATGGGGCTTTGTGTTAGAAAATTCTGGCATTCTCTTGGATTTGCTCCTTCTACAGTCCTTACATTAAATTAATACAGCAAAGAAACTTAAATCTCAAAATTATTGAAATGGGAAGACTGTGAAGGAGGGTTTTGAATCAGTGGTGCTCTAGTACTCACTAACTATTTTGATAAGTTACCCAATGTTATAATGGTACCATTCAGTTTTCAGTTATGCCTTTGTCGTGGTTTTGCGAGGTTGGGTGCTGGAAAAGGACAGGGGTGCAGAAAATGGCTGCTGTGAGGAGCTGCTGGAATTCTCTGGAGCTCCAAAATGTAAACAATCCAAGGCCAGAATCATTGTAGACCAGGGCCAAGCCAGTGAGAGATAGTCACAGCGCCTCTGAGAATCACATATAGGAGAAAACAACCCGGAAGCAGCTGCATTTTGCCACCGGAGAAGGGAGTGAGAAGATGTAACGAGCTGTACAGACACCAAGGCCGGGAGGGGGAGTGGGCACCCCAGGTGCTGGAGAGAAAGATGCCCCTGCAGCCCGTGGAGAAACCCCATTGTAAAGGCCGAGACCCCACCTGCAGCCCGTGGAGGGGCTCCACGCTGGATGGAGCAGGTGGAGACATAGAGAAGACGCTGTGACCCTTACGCTGAAGCAAGCCCCTGCCAGCACTTGGAACCTACAGAGATGAGCGAGAGAGAGAGAGAGAGAAATGCACTGGAACAGGTTTGCTGGGGGAGGCTGGTGTGCCCCGTGTGAGGACTTGGACTGAGAGACATTGTGATTTATTGCTGCCCGCCACAGCAGGGATCCAGGCGGAGCAGCTGATGAGACACACGGAGAAAGTTCCTGGAGGACTTGTCTCTAGTACCGGGGCCTCTCATGGCGCAGCAGGGGGAGGGTGTGTGGAATGGATTTTCCCCCCCCGGCCGAGAAGGAAACCAACTTGCAAGGAACTGACCGAAGCCCCCGTCTCCCAGTCCCTGCCCCCCTGTGCTGTGATCGGGGGGAGGAAGGGAGTGAAATCATGACTAGATTGAAGTCTGCTAAGGAGGGAGCGGGGTGGGGAGGTAGAGGTGTTTTAAGATCTGGGAAAGGAAAACAGCTCATGAAGTAACCGAGAACCCCATTATTATTTCCTAGTCCCTGCCCCCCCCTGTACTGCGAGCAGGGGGGGAAGAAGGGAGTAAAATCATGGCTAAAGGGAATTCTGCTTAGAATGGAGGGGTGGGGGGAAGGTGCTACTGAGAACCCCATCGTTCCCCAGTCCCTGCCCCCCCTGTACTGCGAGCGGGGGGGGAAGAAGGGAGCAAGATTCTGATTAAAGTCTGCTAAGAAGGGAGTGGTGGGGGGAATGTGTTTTTAAGATCTGGTTGCATTTGTTTTAAGATTTGATTGCACTCCTGACTCCAGTTCTTCACTGTTCTTTCTAGTGTAGTGTAATAAATTAGAATAGTTCTTTCCTGCACTGTGTTGAGTCTGTTTCGCCCATATCGTCGCTGATAAAATGATCTCTCCTTGTCCTTATCTTGACTCCTAAGCCTCTTAATATATCTTTTCTCCCCTGTCCACCTGGAAAGGGGAGTAAAAGACTGGTTTTGGTGGGCACCTGGCCTCCAGCCAGGGCTAAACCACCACAGCCTTTGTTGCCATGAAGATCAACTGTAGAACTATTATTCTTTAAAGGAGACTAATTCTTGCCTCCTGTGCATTGAAATGTTTAGGAAACAGGTGAATATTTAGACACTTTGTTTTGGAAGGTAAATAATATCCTTGAGGTATTGTCTGCTACGCTGTCTGTGGCTTTCAAATTATGTTACCAGGCACAACTACTTCTTACGCCTTCTGAAGAAAATAAACAGGCTCTCTTGTCTACCTTAATGTGAAGGAATACCAAAAACTGCCTGGAGAAGCCAGGTACATCTGGTTTCCTCTTTATTTTACTGTCTAGCTGGAGGAGCTGAAAGTGGCCAGCCGTGCTGTCGGTGTACTCATAGCCCAGAGGTCTCAAATGGCCTTGACTTGTGCGAAATAGATTATTCCAGTAGGGTGACAGAGCTGGTCGGCTGTTGAGAGCTAATCAAAGCAGACACAAAACCAAGTATAATACTGGTTGTTAAAAACTCTGCTGGCATCAGACTAATTAAATGTAAACACCTAAAGCATTCATTTATTTCTTCATCAAAATTATCAAACTGGTGAAGTGCCCGCAGCTGGGGAGAGGTGGGACTTTGACCTCACTTAACCTTTCTAGTATAACTAAGAGGATTTGCCTTGGCAGCCCCCTCTCCAAGGGGAGATCATTGAAACCATTAATGATCTATCCTTTGGCAAAATGCCTGGCACAAATTCTCTGAGCAGACTTTTTAAAGCTTTGTACGCTTTCTTTAATGCCCATCGTTTGACTCTGAGCATTCTGAGGACGATGGTGGTTCTTGTCTAGGTTTGTACATCATTCTTCTTAAAGCTTACAAGGCTGTCTGCTGTGTGTAGATCAGTTTTTCATCTGTACGTCCCATTTATTTAGGATCATCTGCATGTTCTGCAGCAAAAAAAAAGTATTGACGTTGAAGCAGCAGGACCTATACACTTCAGAACTTGTTTCTGAAGAACAATTTGGGGAAGGTTGGCAAATCCCCGAAACTTTAAGCCTTCTCTGACAGAAGTGATAATCCAGAGCTGGAATCCTCATCATTTCTCTCAGTGCCAATTACTCCTGGTCAAGGATCTCCAGAGAGTTTGGCAGGGTCTCATATCCTGTGCAGCAGTGGTTGATTTGAAAGCTGTCAAATGAATGAGGTTAAATAGGCAGTTTTCCTTTGTCAGGCATTACCGTGAGTTTTTGTCATATGCAGCAGGATGGTAGGTTGTGTAAGGTTGAGTTTGTGGAAAACCCCATTGGGGTTGTCCCAGTGTTTTGTCATGTGCTTTGCTTTAATTTGTTTAAACTCTTCCAGGTGAAGCAGGATGACAGTAGAACTATGTCAGTCACTTGCTTGTGATCTTTGTGTGTCTTTAACTTAGGAAGTGATGTTCTGGCCAGGTATCGATCAATTGGTGTGCTCTTCTGGCTGCAGTTGTCTCCGAATTCGATGTGTATTTTTGTTTATATTGGGAAGCACTGACTTGGTTTTGTGGTCTGGAAAAATGGGTGCTGTTTCTAGGACTTTCAGAAGCTGAAGTATATACATTTACCGTGTTAGACTGTGTTTCACATAGCAGATTTTGAACATCCATTTCCAACAGGTTGAAGATACGATAAAATACCTGTTTGCATGTTGAGGGTATATTAAAATGCAGTTAGCAAATAAAATTCTCCTTCACCATCACAAAGAATTCTAGTTTCTTAAGGACTTCTTTCTACTGCCACTTTACAAAAATGCTTAGCTGCAGTCACCTTAGCTCCTCCTTCCCTTTCATCTGACTTCAGTCTTTTTGCTGTTCTAAATGATACCCACAGTTTCCTTTTCATGTGTCTCTACACCTGCATACATAAAATCCTCATAACTCCTAACTGCCAATTTGGAAAGGGGTGGCATATGATGAGAATCGTTCCAGGCTCCACATGTTAGGTGGCTGAGTTCATGCAAAATTCAGCCTGGAGTAGGGGCACTGATTTGGGTGTCTTTGCCCATTCAGTGTCACAAAAGTAAACTGATTTTAAAAATATCTTTCTTTTTAGAGCGAGCTGAACTTTGCTAATGGGCTTAAAAGCCTAGTGAGGGAGTGCTAGGAGGTCAAAAGTTGCAGATAGTTATGCTGTTCTCCTTTTTTCTCACAAAACCAAGCTAAATTCTTATGTGAAAGCATGAGTAGACAAATGACTTCTATGGAGCAAACAATGTAATAATAAACTGTCTTTACAAGAATAAAGCTCTGGGTTAGCATAAAGGCTGTAGTGTTAATTATATGTGTCTATTTGCAAAATGCTACAGTCCCACGATAACCTTACCTGTCAGTTTCCAATTGATAGGAATGCAAGAAGAAGTTACATAGCGAGTTGTAAAGAATATTTGTAGAGTATGGATTATGAATATGGAATTGGGTAACCTTTCATTTTGACTATTTATTTTTGTTAATGTCTGTTATGCTGTAGGACCAACTTCTCAGTACTGTTTGAATGGATAGCCATAAGCCCTTATCAAGTTCTAGATGTGATATATCTAGTTTTAAGCTATTGATTTGTAGTAGTTTGTGAATTTGCTGAAAAGAATTCAAGTAGCATCTTGAAAAAAAAGAATGTTACTGGAATACTGTCAGAAGAACCTTGAAATTGAATTACAGCTTTAATATTCAAGCTGGGGCATGTATTGTTATGTGTAGGATATGTAAAATGACTTTTATAGATGAAATTTAAAATCGGTGACGCAGAATGGGATTTATAGTGCATGGGCTTGAAGTAGAGCAAGGGAAGATCTTTGATGTAGAGCATGTAGCAGAAAGATGCATATTTATTAAATAAAGGAATTTTAAAATGGGGATATGGTATGCTCTTGGTGATATGTTATTAGGATGATAGTCTGTGTTGCTAAGAACAACTATAGAGTGTTTGTTCTTAAATACTTTATTAAATAAGTACTATTTAGATTTACTAAAAACAATTAACATCATTAACTATTCCTTTTGTATAAAGTTTACCAGTTATAAACCAATGCAAACAACCTTGTAAAAATCTTAGAGCTTGAGGTTTTCATTTCTAGGAGTCTGATTCTTTGTTCTGTGGTGTTATCACCTGTGTTTTTAGTGAGGAGCTGTGCTTTCTTCCCATCCCTGGCAATCTGTCTTAATCGTCAAATTTGGACAGTTAGGCTTCTCTCTGTTTTAAATGTGCAAATTCCAGAAACCGCCAAAAATCTATGTTCCCTAAGTCCTAAGGAACACTACACAGTGAGTGAGGCACCACATAAACTACAAGCTTGCTGGCAGCAGCCTCCATCGTGCTCTTTCTTATCATGTAACCCATGGCATGGAGGCATGCATTGCATGGTCCCAAACCGTTAAGCTTCCTAAAAGTTCTGTGTTGTCCAAAAATTAGCTAGAAATGTCTTGTTTAATTGTCTTAAGACAAAAAAACAAACCAGAAACTTCCTCTTCTCTCTTGCATCACTCCTACATGGGACTGCCACATAGTTTCACTGCAGAGGCAGGCCTGGAAGACAAAACAGAGGGAAGGCCACCTGCTGCATTGTCAAATATATTGTTTCCTGGACTCTCATTTCCCGCAAACAATTCATGGCATTTTTTTCTTTGGGTCTTTTTGTCAGTATTCTTTAAAGTCATTGTTTCCTTTCCTACCAGCATTGCTTGTATTGCTTTTGGTGGCAGTTTTAATCTGTTCATAACAGTAATCCTAAATGCTTACTTACACGTTGCTGTTAAACACTGGTGACAGCAGAGACTGAAAAACAACAGCCCTTGTTTGGGATTGTGTCGGACAGCAAACACCAAACACTATGCTGTAGCTGTGTACAACTGTTATGAGCTTGGGCTTCCAGAGACAGATTCAAGACAGTCATGCCAGCAGAAGGAATACACATGGGCTGCAAGGGATGGAGTACTGTAACCAGCAACCCTCTTCTATTCAAAGTGGAAAATTCTTAAGGCTTTGATAAAAATCCTTGTCAGCTTACCAGGAAAGGTCAGATATTTTTCCACTACACAGAGTACAGCAAAAGCTTTTTCTGTGGCATAGATGCTGTAGGCTGAGAGAGAAAGCTGGTTTTGAAGATGAAACCTGAATAATTAGGAAGACTGGGCAATTGCTTTCAACACTATTCTGCTATTTTTCATTTTTCACTTTCAGGGCAAGAAAATGATAAATGTACTTTCATAATTATTTAATCCTCTATTCAACCCAAAATGTCACATAAGAAACCTTTTTAAAGAACAATCATGGTATATTAAGTACACTTCTCCCTGTCATGTTAAAGGATACCAGGTCAACTTCCTGGGTAGTTAGAATGATCTGAAATACTATGACTTGATAACTATAATAATATTTTGGGGTTTGCATGTTACAGTTGACTTTAACAGCAATTCTTAAAACATGTTTTTGTTACCCACAGCCATTTCCCAGGAGCTGTTTGAGTTAATATATTTGGATTTTTACCTTCAGATAGGGGTTAGCTATTAGAAATGAACACATTACTGTTCAGCGTTTACAGGAAACGGAGAGGAAAAGAGGAGCAGTTTACCACTCTTTGTAAGAGTGGTATGAATGATTCAGTACTGTCTCTTGGTTCTAAAGTTCCCTTACTGTAGTTACAAGTAAAATAATAATCATTCTTTTACCCCTTATCACAAATTTAGCGTAGCATCATGGTGAACGGACAGTTGGCCTTATTAGCACTAATTTGTTATGATCAAACTTGTAGTCCCATTTCAAATTATTATGAACTTGATGAATTCATTTTCAGAAACAGCAGAAACTTTGATTATATGCTGGGCTATAGCAGGTAGGGCAAACAAAGAGCAGCAGTAGCGCTGCCAAGAAAAATTTTAGTCTGTACAAGTGGCATGTAATGAAGGTGACGACATTGTTTCTAAAATAAGAAATTGTAACTTGATAAATTTAAGACTAATAATTTTATTGCTGAAATCTCTACAGTTTTTTCTTCTTTAAGAGTAGTTTATCTCTCCATCACAATTACCCTCAGTGATAAAGAATACAAAATAAGAATCCCAAATAATTACTATGGAATGTATTAATTAGCACTTCTTTACTTTAGATCCTTTTAAGATTGTCCCAGCTTGCCTGTTCCTTCTCCTTAAATAATTACTCTCTCAATACATAGTTAATAGATTCCTCCCTCATCCCCTTTTATTAATGATTTCCTACCAAGCTTTTATTTTCAATTTGCTAAGAATATATTTTGCTGACTTAGAGAGACTCTAATTTTACCATATTTTTTTAAATACAAAAATAGCTGGTGGGTTTTACCTCGATATGGCGTACTTTAGTTCAAATTAAAATGTGGAACTGAGATAATGGATTTTAGACTTGTATATTTTTACTGGAAATTGATTCAACTTTAAGCATCTAACTATGAAATTAAGAAAAGTAGCAAGGTAGTTTTGACGTAGCACGGGGAGAATGTGTGGGGGCAGTATTAGACCATCAGAAGGAAATGAGGAGGCTGAGACTTACAGAGATGCTTTTTTCCTCTTTCACTTTTGTCCTTCTGACATTCATTTTACTGCATACTGCCTTGGTCTGAACTCCAGGACAGTATCAAGTAGGTGGAGCAGATTGCAAAATGGACAAACTTGGAAAATTTTTATTTTTTTCCATACTGTCCTTCCCTTGACATTATTAGGTAAATTCAAGATACTGGTAAGAGTTCGTTTCAATGTGTTCCTTTTTTGTTAGCTGGTTTATTGTTCCAAAAGTTTGGACTTTGTTGTGTGTTACTTGCATATGAGCTTTACATACCATCTTGTCTCATCTTGTCAAAAGTACTCAACAAGCAAACCCTTCTGATGATTTGTATGTGCTAAGTGCATGGATTTACTGCTGCAGTTAGAACATTTTTAAATTAAAATATATCGCTTGTTCCAAATGTATTGATTTACACATCTCTTTGTCAATATTAAGTAGAGCAACTTTTCCAATAAGTTAAAAAAGATCTGGCAATGCAGGTTACATTTAGTGGATTGGTTTAGGTTTCTATTTCTTCATGCTATTTGTTTGTGTGTTCTTGGTCTTTTGCCCTTTATTCTCAGTCACTGGTACACATATTTGTAATGTCCCCTAACTCAGAAAAGATTCATCCAGTTGCACTGTAAATTCATGCAAAGTTAGTCGTACAGATGCAACCCTTCCTTGGTTTTCTTTCTGAGTTTTCAACTCCTAATAAGTTCTTAAATATGAAAATTCTGCCTAAGGTTATAGGCTTTTTTAATGCTACAAAAAAAATGGGCTTTAGAGCTTCTTAGTGTAATAGCAAAGAACTCTGAAAATGACTGCTTTTGCTGTAAGTACTCATGAGTAAAATGTTACAGTTCTATCCCTTTTTTTTTAGATAGCAATATAATTGTTTCTCTTCTACACTTCTTGTCATCAGCCAGCTGTTTGTGCAATACACATTTGTTTTTAAATTACGTGTACAAGAATTACCAATGCAAATAATCTTGCCGCTTCATTCTCTCCTCTAGTCTCTTGCAACTGACAAACTACTTTGTCCTAAGTAAGCAACTGAACCACTGTGTAGTAGTTGGTGGGCTACAGGGGCATTCTCTGACTTACTCGATGGAAACTTCTTTGTTTGTATCTGTGTTTGTATTGGCTCAGCTTATTTTGCTGATCTGAAGAGCAACGAGATGTAAAGTGGGATGTAGCATTTTCTAGTCAAACATCAGTCTGGTGCAGATCAAGAAATTATTGTAGGCTTGAGCCTTTTCTGTCTGTAAGTGTAGCCTTAGGTCATACTTATTAAGTTTATATAAATCTTTCCAAATGCCAGGTAAATACACCTGGGGGCTAATCAGTTCCTAAAAAACTGTGGTGGTGGCTTTTGGGTTGGGTTTTTTTCCCAGTTGCTTAAACTCTAGAAAGTCACTAAGATGAATACAGGTAGTGGTGTTTTACTTGCTGAAAAAGCAACTGGCAGTCAATTTCTTTTCAGCCTTGAAAGGTCGTGATTCCCTCTTCAAGTGGTCTGGCTAGTGTGTATCAGTATTAAACATCCATGTTACTTGTGTTTTAAAAGCTAATATCTATTTTAATACCGTATTAATTTTTAATCTGAGTATTTGCAGTAAGCTGAAAGAACAGATTATGATATCAGCTACTTTGTTTAAATGGAAATTATGTGTTAAAGAAGGGAGAAAAGGAAAATTGTAGAATAGTTTTCATAGGTTGCTGAAAATCTTCCTTTGAGTGATACTTGTCAGCAGAGCTGTAGAGAAACTTTAGGAAATTGGGTATGTAAGCATCTGTGTTCGGGCATAGGTAGTTAGTGATTGTAGGAGCCTGATAGCAGTGGAACATGTAAGCATGCTCGAGGTCTGTAGTATTTGCTCTGTTCACAGGCAAGAAAAAAATTATATCATAGCTGCTTCATATCTGTAGAAACTATATAACTTTTAAAAAATAAATCAACAGCTTGCTTTGTCTCCATATCACATTAATTTGGGCTTCTAGGTATCTTAGACTTTATGGTAACAAATTGAAATGCCTAACTAGAATTCTATAACCTCTTTTGTTAAGCTATAGTGTATGGTGTTGGTACCTCTATTTTTCCCCCCAGTATAATAAATCTGTTTTATCAGGCAAAGGGAGAGGGGTGTGTTACCCATTGTCATTCTCTAGTGGAAAGTTGGGGTTTTTTCTTGCCTCTTTTAACTGTGTTTTCTGTGGAAGTGGGGTGAGCTATCATCAGCTTTTTATTCCCTCCTGCCTGCCTCATTCCAATATTTTCAGAAATTCCTAGTTAATTTGACAATCTGCTTAAATTTGACAGCCATTCAGATGTAGATGATTATTAAATCCCTTAAGTATCTTGAAAAGAAGTAGCCAGGCTGAGGTGACAAACCTAAATTTATTAACTCCCTTGAGGAAAAATTTGTGGCATAAACTCAGTTATTAGCATGAAAGAAACCCATGTGGGAGTAACCTTATAAATGCTTCAACATTTGATCAGTGTTTGTGCCTTTGTTAGACCTCAAAGTCAGTTAAATGTCAGGTGTAAAGCCATAAGAAGCCAGGTGGCGTTGCTTGGTTTGTTTCCAGTTTCCTTTATCTCTATACAGAATGTATGATGAACAGGTAGAGATAGAATAGAAACTTCAGAAGCACTGATTTTATTGATTTGCTGGCCAGTTCAGTTATGTTTAGTAATTAGTAACCTCTGTTAACCTTCGTTCTTTTAGACTATTATTTATATTTTGGTTCATTATACTTGAAGCTTTTTTACCAATAGAAGCCATACTGATTAATTTTTTTTATGTGGCTAGATCTATAGTTTCAATGACTTCCAAGACTTACTTTAACTGTTGTCTGAATATTGTGAAAATGTTGTGATTTCCAGTTTTAATAGTGTCTAAGGTTAAACTTCCCTAAAGTACAGATAAAATATAATGCCAAGAAAATTCTTGGCAAATTTTCAAGAAGGGCGGGTCCCTTGAGTTCCAGGAATGATGGGTCAAGGAGGAAGCTGACATGTGCTTTCTGTTAGTCCTGAATAAGAATTGGGTCTCTGCTAGGTGTAGTCAATTGAAGCACAGAACTTCTGCTGGAGACATATTTTTCATTATTTTAAAATAACAGCGTTCAGGAGATGTTTGATTCAAAAAAGAATTTGACACAATCTGTCCAGGGGATGTGCCATATTTGTCAGTAGTATTAGCATCCTCAGTAAGAAATACAGACAATTGGAATTTGTATTACTTCATCACAACTTCATGATTGGCATCACTTACAGTGACTGGCTTATGTCCCTTATCGTATAGAGAGGAAGTTGTTTGCCTGTGAATCTGGACCATAGTAGGAAATTGTTGCATTCTTGTATATTTTTGTTCCACATGGAAATACTCTTTATGTGTTGAGTCTTTGTTTAAAAAGAAATTTATGATAAAGCCGGGTTGCAGCCTGATAGCTGTTTCAGTCAAAATAAATAGTAAGAATTCTAGGTCTGCCTTTTTTTCACATGACCTGGAGTATTTGAAAAGATTTACAAATAGGCTATGAAGTTAACTTTGTAAATGTCAGAATTCTAGTGACTTTGTGAAGACTGCTGCATTTAGCTGAGAATTTTTTATAGTTTCATTTATTACAATTATTTTTCTTTATTTTTCTTACTATTTCATTGCATTGCTTCAACCTCAGTTATCTCAATGCCATGAAGTGAATTGTCTAACAAGTTAATGTCACACCATACTCATGCCTTAGCAGACTCCTCTTGAATACCTTTAACTTTTGGCCTTCTTTTGTGATTGTCTGGAAAGCTAATATATGTAACTGCTACTTCAGGACAAGGAGTTATAATACTCTTTTCTCTACAGTATATTCCTTTCCCATCTGAATTTTTTCAGGCTTTGGGTGGGGTGGGGGGAGCAGAACAGAACAGCAATGCTAGCCATATACTGTCATCTGCTTAATCCTTATCCCCTTCGCATTGTCAATACTCATCTAATTCCACTTTAACAACAGTAATTGGCTGATGGAGTAGCAGATATAGATTTGTTTTCCTGATGACTCCTTGACTTTTTTCCTCTGGTAATACTAATAGAATTCCAAATCCTTACTGGTGTGATCATGTCATGAGTAGGTCAACAGTCATGTCAAGGTCCTATTGGAAACTTCATAGCCAACATCTTAATTTAGACTTAGCTATCTTTTTCTCTTGTATGTGCAATTGTAAGCAATTCTTTCAAGTATCACACTCATTCCATTATAACACAATTCGTTTGATGCAAAGGGAGGCAGTTCTGCATGTGAATTGTTTGCAGACTTGCAGTTGGTCACATACAAATTCAGTAAGCCTCTTTCCAGGTGTGATGTATTATCTGAATTATGTTGGGAGCTGGAAGGAAACAAAATATTACTTGTTTGCTGAGATCTTTAAAGTTATTTCAGTCTTTCATTTCATGAGAATTGAAATGTATATTTTGGTTTTCTAATATTAAAGGAAATGTCTGAAAATCTCAAAGGTAGGGTCTCTGGAATAACTGAGTTGATCCAGTCATTTCCTGCCACCACAGGGCAAGGCTTGCCTCCTTGTTCCTTGCATTCTTTAACTCTGTCCTAGCTCGTAACCCCATCTCCCACCAACACCAAGTCATGTGGTTCCTCCCCTACCTCTTGCCAAAGCTCTGAATTATAAGACCCATTTCTGAGCTGCCTCATTCACCAAAATGGCAGGGGAAAACCCAGACTTTTCTTTTGAGGTTAGCTTTCTGATCCTTTTGGTGAACTCAAAGTGAACTGGAGGAGGTCAGAAACATCAGCTTTGACAGGAATGGAAAGGGGGATGTTTGGCAGCCACTTTTAGCAGTAGAGAGTCATTTAGGATAGACTTGTGGGATTTTTGCTTTGGTTTTTGATTATATAAGTTAAAATTGAGAAGTCAGGTGCTCTGATTGTTTGGAAAGTGGTCTATGTTTAATGGGCTATGATAGTCTTTCTCATGCCTGTACGTCTTACTCTGTCTTTTCTATTACCTGAATCTCCATATTTATTTTTGGCATCAGTGTGTATGAAGTCTGGAAATGGGAAATACGCCTTGTTGACTTTCTTGGACCTGCAGCAACATTGAAGAAGTTTTTAGTATTGACTTGAGTAAGAACAGAGTAGACTGCATATGTTCAAGCTGTCAGAAAGTCCTGTAACAACTGATTAAACACCTTTTGTCTCTTAAAGCATGTCAGATTTAATTGAGTGGTTAAGAAGCAGTTTTGGCAGAGACTTAATCTCACTTAGTCTTTTGGCTAACTGAATAGTACTCGATATTGAAGGGGTGCATGCCATCTCTTGATAGAGATTTATGCACTTGACCAAGTGCTTAAATTTTACAGGGAAACATTTAAATTCAAGTGCTTTGGTTGTCCTACATCAGAAGCAATGCCTATCTTGGGAATTACTACTGTTAAATCAGCAAGGAATGTTAACCAGCCACAACCTGGCTGACTGCCTTATGAAAACTCCTTTTTATTCTCTGTCCAAAACCTTCACTTCCTGATGATGTTGACCAATTATAGGGAATGTAACCATTAACACTTCTGTCTAATGTATTAGCTTGTGCTCCTGATGTTTCTGCATGAGTGATAAGCTTAAAGCAGAAAAAGGCAGGGATGAGAAGAAAAAAACCCCAGAGTATTTTCTGTTTAGCAGGGAAGTTATGTTCAATATTAGGTTTCTTGGTACTAAGCCATGCAGGTCTTTGACTTCCACTTTAAAGCATGCTTACCTCCCCAATTATGCTTTCTGAGAAGCTGGCCCAATATCTGAACTGCACTTACAGAAACATTCTTTTAGTCTAAAAAATAAACAGAAACTGCTTTGCTTTAAGTAAAAATCCATACAGCTTATTAAAATCTGTACTATGTTCATTTGCTGCTTCTTGAAAAAGAAGCCCAGAAAGCATAAAAATAGTAATCTACACCTATCTGTATATGCTTAATTTTTCCCCTTTTCTGTAACTGAAGCAAAGAATAGTAGTTTAAGATGTTAATCTCTAGTTTTAGAAACTTGGACTGCCTAATATCTAAACTCGTAAGAATGGTAATATCATGTTATGCTACATTTTTATATTGAAATATTTTCAATTTTTAATGTTATATGTGTGTATAAGCACGTGGAATTTAATTATTTTGTCCACACAATGAAAGATATACTAATTAATTGGCCCAGCAAGGTGATTCTTGTAACCAGTGTAAGTTTTACTTTAATATACCTTTGTTGCCTCAAGGAGCCATGCTGCCTTTCTAGTGTGGGTGCACACAGTGTATAATAATCAAGGGTCATTATATGCATCACTTTGTGTACAGTGAGTACATTATCCACTGGCTATTCCACCTAGTGGAATAGTTCAGTATTTCACTGCAATTATTCAACTTGAATTTGTCCACTTGCTTACACCCTCCCACCTTTCAGCATTTCAGTGTGCTGAATCAGATCACTAAATCCAGTAAATGTCATAGAGGCCCTGTCTGTTTCTCCTCAGGGAGTGAGCAAGTGGCGTGTGGTGCTCAGCCACTTTTTGGGCCCAAACCACCACACTGGTGGAAGGTGCCAAGCAACATAAGAGGAATATAGGAAAGGATGGATTAATAACATGTTTTTCCACCTCCAGTCACTGTATGCTGTTAACATAAGCATTTCTGCTTTAAAAAAAAAAAATCAAAAAAATCCCAGAGCAGGACTAGACTAGGCTAGACCCAGCCTAGTCCAGCAGAGATAACTATTGAAAGCAATAATGCAAAAAACATTGGCACGTTTAACTTCTACTGGTCTAGAGGAGTTCATCAGTCACTTAACGTGTTCACAACTTGGGATTTTTGTTCCTTGTAGACTTTGTAGACTTGTCACATGCTTTCCATTGTTCTCACAAATAGTATTTTCCGAATGTAAAAAACACTGTCCCTGCCACAAGGAAATGAACACATGCATGCAAAGGAGTTTGAATGGAATAGTATAGTGGGGTATTTAACTGTTGGTGGGTAAATAAGAATAAACTAGGGTTTTTTTAATTAACTTGTCAGTATAAATCAGCTGGATGTCCCATGGGCAGCATGACAAATGAGGGTCTTCCAAAGGGAATTAACTGTAGGAAGAGTGAAAGCTGTACAAATTTAATGAAAAATGTTCTGTGCACAAGAGATAGGAAGAAGTCAAAGAACTGCTAAGGCTAGGAGCATTAAAAACATTTTTAAAAATCAAGAATCTGGTGTCTATGACAAGGAGGACATCATGTGGAAGAATAGAATGGAAATGCGTGTGGAGCATGAAAAAGGATAGAAGGCTTGAATTACATTTTGTGATATTGGTGATGGAATTCTAGTAATCCTGTAATCTTTGAGTCTGAAACTTGAACTTTCACTTAAAATGAGGCTAGCAGGCAAAGAGGAAGACTGGGACATCAGCATCGCTGTTGGTCACAGTTTTCTAGGGTTAAAACATTTTGGAAATAGGAACAATAAACCAGGTGATTTCAGTTTTACCTTTTTAGAAATATATTAGTATTAAACTCACCCTGTAATGTCTGGGTGAGGTTTCTGGAAAGGAACTGGGATGTTGATTAGAGAAAGCTTTCAAGTGGAAGACAGGAACATTTGAGAATCATCAACACAGATGTTTTGCGCTGCAGACCTTTCACTTTTTTAGGTTGCAGAGTTAAAACATCCTCAATAGAGCGCAGACCTAGCTTGGTGTAAACCCAGCAGATGCTTTGAGTAGTTGCTGAAATAGGATGCCCTCTTTCAGGGCTAAAAGGTCTAGCAAGAATTCTGTCATTGAAATTGCTTCCTGGAGCTCAGGACCAAGCTGCTGAACACATGGAAAGGCTTAAGGTTTCTCCAAGGATTTCTGTGGAGCAGAAAGCTCAAGAAAAATGGGTGTTTAGAGCTCTCCAGCACAGTGAAGTCCAGGGTCTTTTACAATGTGCACAACCATGCTTTAGTTGCATTGGAGATGGTGGCTAGCAGTAGTGAAGAAGCTTGTTCTGAGGAAGTTGTTTCATGGGGTCTGATTCCTAAGAATATAATTTTGGAGACTCATCTCTTGGTAAGGATTCCATATTCTGTATACAAGTATTTTGAGTAATGATATAAAATACAGCCCTTGAGTGTGTGAAACAATACTATTTGTTTCACATGTTAAGGTAACCAGCATGACTAAAGAAGTTTCACTTTGCATGTTTTGGGTTTTTTTTTTTTGTTAATGTATTAAAAGAAACCTAAGTTTCTCTGAAATTGAGTCTTCTATTGAGTGAGTTTAGGAGCTTGCTTTACTTGCTTGCTTGAGCCTGAATTCTCTTTCCTTCAGAATTTGCTTTCTGTGCTTTCATACTGTCACTGCATTGTTCTGTTTTCAAGCCTGATTTTTATGGAGGTATAATTAACAGACAGAATATGTTGATACAAAAAAAGACATCTACTGGTCTTGACACTGAGAATTAATTATGAAATAAAAGACAGATTTGTGCTCCGGCTAGAATTAGCCTAGCAGTTCAGAATATAAGCAGTCACCTTGGAATCATGTAACAAAAAGTGACACCCTTTCTTTTACTATAGGCTAAACATATCGTGTGAACTTTAGTTAGATAAATCATCTGTACATCAGTTCTATCTGTTATTCTACTTAATTAACTTGGAAAATAGTTGTTGCTTTCCTTTGACAGATGCAGAGTTCATGTTTTTTAAATACTTTTTTAAAAAACTGGTTATGCTTTTTGGAGTGGTTTAGATTATTATCAGGTGGTTCATTCTTACTAGGAAAAGGTGACATTCAGCATATCACTGGTAGCCAATTTTAAATGAAATAAAGTTTCAAAAGAGTAGCTATAATACCGTTTTTCAAACCCTTTAATTAGTTTTTGCATGGAATACCTTGCACAAAGTGCTGGCATCGTATTTTGCTCTTGTTCCTTGCAAGTGAACACAATTTGAATGCCTTTAATGCAACTTTCCTTATTTTATGACAACAAAGACTCCTCCAAATATCTCGCGCTGGTTTAATGCAGAAGAACATTGTGTTAGCGCGTTAATCTTGAGTGCACAAAGAACCACTGGAGGGTAAGAGGAGGGCATCTGCTGGATAAGCTTTCAATATGATGGGAATGATAACAGACCTACTTCCAGTGCAAAAAACAGCTAATCTTTTACAGTATGTGATTAAAACCAATTAATATCTTCTCAAAATTTGTTTATTGATGCAGAGGGGAATACCACTATATTTCTTAAACAGGCAGAGAAGGAACTTACTTTTGAAAAACCTGGCTGTTGTGAGCTGCCACAATTTGTACTAGCTGCAGTGACCATTTTAATTTTTTTAGGCCTACGTGTTCTGGGTGGGTTGTTTTTGTGATGGATTGTCACTGTGATGGACGATCCCTTACTACCTCCTCTATGTATTTGTCAGTGCAGTGGTAGTTGTAGTAGTTTTTTAGACTTTCATTGTAAGAATTCTTGGGAAGATCAAGAATTTAAAGACCAAGAAGGTATAAATCATCTCGGAGTTTTGCATAACTAATGAAAAAACTTCTTTTATTGCACTGAAGGACTGATTATGAAGAAGAAAATGAAGACGATGAGAAATCGGCTTTGGAAATCAGTAATTAATTTCTTCGTTTCCTGTTGAATAACACAGGACAGACAGCCTTCGTGCGTTTTCTAGTTCCAGTGTAATTGACATTCCAATGCAGTTTGGACCTTCCTGTAGAAGATGGGGTTTTTTTAAGATTTAGAAAAGACTATTGATGCTGCTTTCAGAAAAGAGTTTAGCAATTGTATACTTAGAAAGATGTCTAGCAATTTAAGATATTTATGAAATGGTATGTAGTATTATGTAAACAATTTCTTAGGCCACAAAGTATGGTAATTTTCAGACATTTATCCTGCCTTCTGCTTAGTCGGCAGTGAAACCACTAGCGGCTTAATTTTTTCTTCAACCTTAAAAAACTACATGTAGAACTAGCTAATTGCTGCCACACAGGGTTTTCTTAGGTTTTGTACATAAATGTTTAGTATGTGCACTAGGGAGCTCTTCAGAGCTCTATTCAAACATTAACTATTCCTGTGAGCTGACACGTATTAAGGTAAAGACTAGAAGTTTTAAGATATACAATTGAAGTTTGTGGGAAATTAGTTCTGGCCCACAGTCCCTTGCTTAGTATTGTTTAAGAAGTTGAATGGATTAACAAAAATAAAAATCCAATGTGTACATGTTTTCTGAACATTAAAAAAAAAGACAGAAATGACAGCCTGAGTTTTAAGTCTTTCGGTCTCAGTTTTATTCACAAACTTGTTCTATTTTAATAACGCTTCCATTAAGCAAGGTCTATTACTTTAGCTACAACACTTGGTGAAGTTTCACTTGGACGTATAGCTAATACATGTGTATTCGTGTCTATTTCATAAAATGAAGGAAATTGGGGCTTTTGGTGCCAACTACAGGAATGAGCTAAATGTTGAATGGAATCAGTTCCTTGCTGCTTAAATTCAGAAGCACCTGCTGTATTATTATTTGGCTGTAAACCAAAAAAAGAATGGTTTAGTTAAAACTGGAGGGAGGGGGAAATCATTTAATCAAATTTATACAGCTTTCTAAAAGTTACTGGAACTAAAGTGATTGGTGATGTAATGTATGAAGTCAAAGAGTATTTTGCTGTGCTGGAGAAAACTAATGGAAACATTCACTTGGGGTAAGACAAATGGTATTAAATGAGAAAACACACCATGAATTGCAAATGGAGCTGAGTTAATTTGTTGCTACAGTAGTGTTGCCCTACTGTTAAATGAAGGCTGTGTAATTATCTTGCTGGCAGAGATAATGTCAAAACCTCATTTCTCCTTACATGCCTCATTTTTACATGAGGGCTAATTGAGCTGCAAGGTGACAACTGATTATATATGGCTATCATCAGGTCCTCTTGCTCAATTTGCAAATAATGTTATCTTTTTTAAGTGATGATTTCTATCACATGTCAAATTAAGGCATTTAAAAAACTTTTTAAAGCTATTTTAGTAATTTGTAGCATTGCATTTCTGTCACAATTTTATTTATATTTTTCAGCATTAATTCTTCCTCTGAGATTCTTGACATCATTTACTTGCCATTCCCTTATTTAAAGCACAGACATATGTACTAGTCTGTTTGCTTCATGCCTCTCGATCGTTATGAATGAAAGGGTGCTTTATAATCTCATATATATTAAGTTTTCTTTAGCTTTTTTTGTTGAGTTAATTCCTTCTTGGAAACACTGTTGAGTTATTTTTGTTAACAAAAATTTGATTTAACAGATACGTAGATTTAAGGTTTTTCCTTACACCCAAAGAAGCCCAAGGATGCTCTGTCAATTGCCTCTCTACCTGTTGGCTTCAGGAATACCAGGGGGCCACTTTGTCAGTGCAGAACTAAAGGCTAACGCCAGTTGGCCTGATGCCTTTTCTTGGCCTGCTTGGTCTCTGCTTTGTCTGTCAGTGCAGTGCTGTCTCTTTACAAGGTCTCCAAGTCTTTTGAATCTAGCTACATTCACAAAACCAGATAAAACCAGTTTATTTCACATTCCGTTTATGTAAAGGAGCAAGCTGGATTTCCATGTTCCTGCCCAGAAGTTAAGCTAAGCTAAGAAGCAACGTATGAGGTGAGCCTTAGGAACATGCTTGGAAAAGGAACTTTCAAAATCTGCCATTAATTAAAAAAAAAAATAAATCAACAAATAAACCACTCACCCAAATAAAACCCCAGTTTTCACAATTCTTCATAAACTTCTTAGGTTATTTGGGAATACTATTCATAAAGGATATGTAATATATTTGACACAGAATCTTTTCTGATACGGTCTATACTTTCTCCTTGCAAACACAACTTGTAATTAAATGGAACCTGGAATGTTTTATACCCTTGTAGTGACTGCCTTGTGTTTCAGAGTACTCAGACTCTTCCCAGGGGTTTGATTGCAGTCTAAATGGTATTTTCTAACAAACTAAAAATAGGGAGATATTTTTAATTATCAAATTAAAAAAAAATGCAGTGGGTTTCTGTTGCTTTGAATACATTTCAAAAATAAAACATCGTAACTTCTCAATGATTGAAGTTCTATAACATGAGACAGTCTCATTTGCTAAACCCCTATACTTAGGATTTAAAGTAAATATACACTTTCATACTCAGATCTTTTATTAAACTTCAATATGTATTTTTGTATTTTTAAGGAGATTTTCTTGTTCATCAGACATGAGAGTTCAGCCCTGACTTGAACTTTTAAATAAGTGAAATAATGATGCAAGACTATCTAAGTAAACAGTCTCCTATTTTACTTTATATTAGGCAATAACAGAATAAAGCTTTGCTTCAAGATGAGAAACATGACAGGTACTTCAGTATTTTCTTATACTGACACATTTTTCCAAGCCATTTGTATCTTGTAGTGTAGGAAAGATACCCCTCTTTGTTGGAAACCTCATGTCTGAAACCTTAAATCACTTTACTTAAATAATTCTACATCTAGAAATTAAATGATGCTGCTTAAAAAAAGACAGTTCTCTGTCTCTTGCTTGTCTGACATCAGGGAAGGGGAAAAAAAAATTGAGGGCTTCTCCAGGATGAAAGGAGTTACTTGAAAGAGAAATGTGCATATCTATCAGTGATATTTTAATAATGCTGGGTCATGTTGAGTTCTGAATAATTTAATCATTTGGTGTATGTTTGCACTTCTGTATGAGACTTTGTTGGAAAATACCTTTTTAATGACTGAATTGAATCCTGAACTATTTTTTTATAACGTTGATGTTCATGTGATACCTCTATAAATCTGAGAGTGTATAGTAAGTTTATACTTATTAAATTCTTCATAAATATAACACAATTCTCTCTTGTGCAATTTAGCCAACATAGGAACTGAAAAGATATTGTTGATCTAACAGTACTGGAAAACTTTCCTTGGGTTTAAGCAGCATGTGTAACCATTAACTGAATCAGACCGAGATTTTATTTTTCAAAAGCTGCACCTTTTGAATGACTTCTAGGTTGAAGCATTTCTGCAGGGTTTACTTACTATTTACTGTGAGGTCCTAGTTAACCCTCTTTACTGATGACCTTCAGCCCAGCTTAAGCCTGAACAGAATTTTAATTTTTTCCTTCATCAAGATGCTTGACTAAAACCTTCACTTGTTCCCTCCTGCCTTAAATGACTGCCTGTCATGAACAGCAGAAGCATTACTCTTGGTTTCCATATATTGAGTTTTTGGGGTTTTAGAATAATAGTGTGGGCATTAGAGAAATTAGCAGGTTTTCTTAATAACATATCCTCAGTTGCTAATAGAAGAGAAATCCGTGCTTCACAAAATTTTCACCCTGGATAACAGTAATTGTTTTAATGATGAAAAAGGAATTGAGTATTGATAGCATTATAAAAAACCAGAACATATTTCAGTAAGTTGTGGGAATGGAACAACCATTGTTCTTTCAAGACAGCATTTATCTGCTCAAATGTTTACCAATACGGAGCAGTGAATAACCAATTTCCACTTTTAAAATATTTATGTAGTAAGAACCCCATGGTAAAAGTGCATGATTCTTTGCACGGAATTATTTTAAGCTACTTACTTTTGATTTGTTTACCATTAGCACATTGTTCATTGTGCTGTTTTGTAGTGTTGAAAAAGCCTGTCTGGAAAGTATACTCCCATTGTACTCAAGATAACATTAAATCTTTATAGATACATAAAAATAAATATTAGTTTACAAATACAGATGAGTTACAACACTGACTCACTGGATTCTGAGGCAGGTGTAAAGTTTTATTATGTTGCTAAAGAATTAGAACTTCAGGGTTGTTCTGAAGTGTGTGTAATACTATAACTACAAACAAAACCTGGCTTTCTGAAATGTGCAAGGTAATGGTTCCAAACACACCAGGAGTAACATCACTGGTATTTGCTGTGGATGCTTTTGGGGACTTGGTAGAGCGCTCTGGATGTTGGGCTGCCCTAGCTGGTGACCTCATAATTTCCAGAAGCAGGTGGAGGTGGCAATTATAGCTGTGGCCGCTATCTTGAACCTTCTGTAGTAGGTGATGAATTGTAAATGGCTAGACCCGGTGCACAACAATAAACTCAAATAAATCTTCAATGTGTAATAATGACAAGACTGAAAGACTGGCAGTTATAACAAGGCTGCTGTTGTCACCCACTTTACTGTAGCCTTGATATCCATCATTATCAGCTGGAGCTAGCTCAAGAGTCGGACAAGAAGGTCTGAAGAAGGATGAGTTGTTTGCGCTGAAGCGTCCAGTAGGTCCCATCTGGCAGAGAGTAAATGGGATTTTTTTGCCTGTTCACTGGGCCAGAGCTGTCCATCATTGTGGGCAGATATCTGATCGCTTCATGCTGTGGGACAATATGGCTTTATGCTGTTTCGTACAGCAATGGCAATTAAAATAACCAAATTTTTCATTTATTTCAAGCTTCTGTTATACCTTAGCCAAAAGTGATCCAAACAAGTGATCTTTACATTAATAGAGCTTTTTATTTCTTTGAGTTAGGAAGTCAAGTTAGACCAGTCAGTGCCAAGTTACTTAAGTTTAAGGTACTAATGCAGAAAGATTTAAAAATACATGTGCAGTGTATTTTTAAATACATTGTTTTGTCTGGTTTCCAAGTATCATGCTTTAGACTGTGTGCAAACATAAAAATAGAACACAAATTGGCAAAAATATGAAAACATCATGAAAGCTATTGCAGAAATAGCAGGGTTGCAGAGCCCCTGGCAAGTTTCTTGTAATTACTGGAAATCCTAATTGTCTTAATGTATCAGAACTCGATACTTTTCTCTGCTAAGTGTAACTCTGCTGGGTTTACATCACATGCATAGCTTTCAAATGTATTTATGAGACAAGCATGAAGGATTATTCAAAAAAATGTTGTACACCAGAAATAAAACCGTGAAAACTGAATACTGCTTAGTTTAACATGGCAGCTTATCTAATATTCGTTTGATCTTTAGACTTTTCAATGAGATCATAGGATTAATCAACATAACATGTTAATCAGTGAATCCCAGATCAACTTCACACACCCTTAGAGGTGTAGCACTTCTTCAACAGAAGACAATTGTATTTATTGAATATTAATTTATGAAGTCAATATTTGTGCTTTATAAATTTATTTTGTACTTGTGTTTTCAGATACCTAGTTGCAAGAAAAAAAAAAATCCCATCAATTGCCATCATTTTAAAATGAATGTGATTTTATCAGAGGTTAGAATTTTATAGCATCTAGATTGCAAGCTGCTTAACGGCAGTTTCTTCTGTAAAGCTGTCTTATTTTGCATTCAGGGTAGGTTCTTACAAAGCTTAATCCTGGCTTTAAAAGATTCAAAGTTGTGAAGTGATGCATTATAGATATGTAGAGTCAGGTGCTCTTTCAATTTTAAGAGTATTAAGTGCAATGGGAGAATATTATTCTAGCTTCTATGTTCTTTTGTTTAGATTTCAAAAGTGCTACATTTTATATATGCCTCAGCTTTGTGATAACTGTTGTTTTACAAACATTTTAATGTCTATGAAGAATAAAAGTCTTCTGAGAATTCCTTTCTTCCATGATGCAGGTTCAGTAGCTGATGCCTAGGCCAACTGACATACCATCATTCATTTTTTTTTCTTTATTTCATAATAAATCGTGAAGCCTGAAGTCATCAGACCCATGCAGATTTATCTGCATTTTAGTGTCTTGCTGGAATAACAACTTCAGAATTTAAACTACTGGCATATTGTAGTCCATCTCTATAGACTTAGCTTGAAACAGCGGTAGCCACATGAAAATATATGTGAAGAACACTGTTTTCTCATATTGGACTTCAGGCAATTTGTTTTCCGTCAGAGAGCTGTTTCTAACCTATTTTTGGAGCCCCTCTGTGGCCTGACCATACGTTCTAACATAATTTATGGTGGCACGGTAACATATGGACTTTTCATCATTGTCCAGCTGAAATCCTCTGTTGGACATTGATGCTACCCATTTCCCAAGGCAGGTATTTTAGAGTACTATTTAGTTTTGTGTAAGCCGAATTCATCAGTGTGTCTAGCGTGGTGTCAGGGGTGCTCTGTGTTTTTTCTTTTTATACTAGTACAGGGGTTTTTTGTCTATTCTATCTGCAAATCATCCATTACATTTGGATTTCTTTTAATTATAAAATAAACTAAATACTTACCGTATTGGAATGCATTATATGGCCACATAACAATCAACAAAGTTTTATGTTCTCATTGGGCTGGACAATTCCAAAAAATAAAGTAAAAGTAATCCTAGACCCAAGGAGCTTTACAGTTTTAAGTACCTAGAAGAGCAGAAGCGGAATAGCAAAACTACCTTGCAAGTAGCAATACCATGTGATGAAAACGATGTTGCATTTGTAATGGGTATGGGGTTTTTACTCTTCTTTTTTTCAGTGGTATCGGCTGGGTTTTGGATATGAGAGCACCGAATTGCAGGAGGTAGAACAGCAAGGGACTAGCTGGGACTTTGTTTAGAAACAAAGGTAGTAGAATAGGTTAGAATGAGAAGAATTTGGAGACAAGACACTGAATATAATTAATTGAAAGAAATAAGAGGGGGGGTTTTAAGTGCTTTTGCTGTTCAGTGTAAGAACTGATACAGCAAAAGGTATACAGGTGACATTAAGAATTTTGTGATAGTAACTGGGAACTGTGAAGTAATACAAGTACTAATAGTTAAATAATGTTTGTTAACGTTTTCTAAAAATAAAGCTATAAAAATTTTCATCCATATACCTGTTCTTCTTAAAGTGTGTGTGTGACAAAATTGAAGCAGTGAAAAATGCTAAAAATAACTTGCATTTGAAGGATAGTTCTCTTCTGTTTTGTTTTTTTTTGTGACTTCATTTTCTATACCTAATAAAATTTAATTGCAATACTTTGAAGATGAAGTAGGTAGGTTCTTTTACCAGCAGCGTGTCTCCAAAAGGTGGCTTCTCTGATTAATTTACTACTAAGAGGATAACAAGACTCAAAAGATGTAAGCACCTACAAACTACATTTCAATAAATAGAATAGAAAATATTTTGTAATGATTTAAATTAACTATTTAAAATATCTTTTTTTAAAAATTGTTTGGTTCCATAGTGTTATATTCAGTGCATGGACACTGAATCTTGACATCAAGCCGAAAAGAAGTCACACAGAGAAATGCACAGAATTAGCAAATGCAGAGATATGTCTGAAACCCACATTTCCTTGCCAAGCTTAGTGATTTGAGGCAGTCTTGTAGGCAAGTTCCTTTCCTGACACAAAAGACTCCAGAGCCTTCTCACAAGAAGGGTACTCAGAGTTGCTTAAACATCCTGGGAAATAGTGGTGCTGGCAGCAGCAGAAGCATCATCTGGTCTTGGCATAGCTCCTTACCATTGACAGTACTGAGCAGGGTAAGTACAAGCTTGGTGTTCACTGCCCATCTCCCCTATCAAACTTTGTTAACCCACATCTTGCATCTCAGTTGACTGTCTCTTACGAGCAGCGCACAGTGCCGGCTGCAGGCACCGTTCTCTCTTGCAGTTGGTGCTGTGTCACTGAGCAGATTGGACAGTAGGGTTTGTGGGCCAGCAGCAGTGCAAGCAAGAACGGCTAGTTTAACCCTTAGATTTGCCTTCTAGAATAACTTCTGGTGTTTCTGCAGTGACTGTTACAATGTGTGGTCAACACATAGGACTGTTTACATATACTTCAATTTATACTTTTTGGGGGAAAAAATATTGCAGTTTTACATGCTGATTCAAGAATTAGAGTGGCTGTAGCAGTCTTAGGGTCATGAAAGTGTGATACCTTGTCAGGAAGAAGTTCCCAAGTTCTTTCCCAACTAAACTCTGAGCACACTTCATATCTATTTTGACAAAGAAAACTAGTCTAGTCTCATTTAAAGGAGTTTCAGGGTTTCCTATAGCTAGTGCTCTGGTAACCCTGCACCTTTTTCAGTTTGGTTATCTGGCTAGGTTTTCTATTTTTTACAAAAACAAAAAATAACAAACTGAAAAAGCCCCAGTAATACGCTATGATTAATTGGCACCAGAAAGCTGAACTATAGTACTCTTTGTTAATTGAGTTGGTGGATAAACTTAGTTTGTGATTCATTTTTCTTGTTAATATGGTGGGCTGGAGGTAGTTCAGTGATAGATACTGAAAACCTGTGTGTAAAGTGCTAGTATTCTCACAATCAGCCCAATACTGGTTGTTGTACTAATGTATTTATCACCTTTTGTATTGTAATGATGTTTTTCTCTCCTCTACAGCTACTGTTTCCTGGTTGTGTTTTACTTGGTTGGGGTTTTTTTACACAGCAGATCTTTTAGTATGTAAATCTGATTCATAGAAAGCTATCGTTTAAGAAGAATTACAATGGAAGCAGTTTCTGGCAGGAGTCTTTATAGTCTGTTCTCAGCAGTACAAGATAGATTTTAATTCAGTACCTTAAACACTGTCAAACTTCTGCTTGTAACAATTACTTCCATTTTTTTCTGTTATTCCCTGGTTGGTTTTCATACCATTAGAAAATTGCTCAGGGTTTTGAAATGTGATAGCCATCATGACAGTCCAAGAATCTTCCAACAGATGTACTTTGGATGTTTTGTTCCAGTAGCACTTATATTTAAAAAGCAAATAATTCTAATGAGAGAATAGGTGGAAACAGGCATGGTAGTAGCTTGATTGGCCCATATGGAATGGGTGCATTGCAGCCTGACTTGAGTTTTTCTTCACTGCAGCAGAGCAAAAGCATCTTCTTTAATCTCTATGTGAGAAGCTGTCTTGAAAATAGAGACTAGTTTCATTATAAAGTTCAGACTTGTAACTCAGATATCATTACTGATATTTTTAATTACGTGGCTGCACTGTCATTTGCATTTGCAGACAGTTTATTCTGAAGGAAAAACATTCCATCATTTAAATCTGTGATATGAACTGGTTGTTTGGATGTAATCCACAAGATAAATTGTGAAAGACTCAGGAATCTCTTAAAATGGTCTTTCATCATGTCAAGCAAAGTTTTTAGAAAGCTTGTGTAGTTACACATGATAATTGTATAATTGCACATCTTAATTATTATATTACTTAGCAAGTTATATGTATTTGCACTAATTATACTATCAAAATGTTTAATTACTAAATTATAGTTTCATATTGGGGGAGGGGGGCAGAGCTTTAATCTGCCAGCTGAAAGCAAGTTTGTAGCTATCATTCTACAAACATAGCTTTGTTTAAAATAAATTTATTTAACATAAAATGACAGTTACTGTTGTGGTGGTTTGTGTTTGTACAGAAATAGAGATGGCTGTGTGAAAGAAAAGCTGGAGACAGGGTAGGGATATACCAGCAGGTAGAACAGTAGAAAGAATTTAATATACACTATTGGTTTTTTAAGTACTATAGCAAAGCAGAAATAAACCCAGGTTTTTTTACAAGAACTTCTCCATTACTAGTCTTTGTCCCCACCTCACACAGTCATTCACCTCTTACCTATAATGGTCCACTGTCCCATCTGGGCTATCGTTATTTTATTATTCCTGTTATTTATTTTTTTTAATACACAAGGCACTCCCTTATTTAATCTCTGTGGAGAATGCTCCCAGCCTTTGTCACATCAGTCAATACTGTGTGTCAGCTTTGACTTAGCTTTCTTTCTAAATCATGTTATTTGGCTGTCTTGCTAAGGAATAGCCTTTCTTTTTCTGTCTTTCTACACTTTTAATCTTTTTCTCCTGCTCCCATCTTTCTGTATTTTCAGTTACAGTTTCCTGTCTGGCCTTGACAAAATCATTCTTGCCTGTTTATATCCATTTAGAATGTGGTTACAAAGATTGTTTGCTTAGCTGAATGTCTTCCTTCCACTGTGTTGCCTTTCCTAATTCTTTTCAAAGGTAAGGTGCTTTCCTTTCTGTTAAGATCTTTCCAGATTTGTTTTTGTAGCCAACAATCCAGTACAGCAACGTATCTGAATTAAAAATACAGTTTAAGAGTCACACCTTTCTTTTGGGGAATTTGTTTCTTGTGCCATGTAGCTCCCTGTACAATGTACTCAGATTACAAATTCATCTGCTGCCTTTCTTTCTTCAAATACCCCTAATAGGAATGCAGTCAAGCTGTTACCTTAACAACAAAAGAGTACTTCCTTCAGGACAGTGACACGGTCTTCAGTCATACTTATTACCTCATATTGTTACTCACCTATTTCAAATCCACAAAGACAATTCTTGGGCGTTTGTCTATAAAGCTGAAGTATCTCCATCCTTGGGGGTCTCCCCATGCAGTTTTCTCCAGTGGTCCGTGATCTTATCCCAGGAAAGATGTTTTTCTCTTCTCTAATCTGAATCTACCTTCTTGCAATCTTGATTTTATTACTCTAATAATCATAGATGAGAATTCATGTGCTTTTGTTTATAGTAACTGAATATCTTTGAAGCCCTGCCTGTCATGCTTTCCCTCCATCATCTTCACAGTAGGCCAGCAGTATAAGTTAAGATGTGAGAAACCCAAGTCCTATCACCACTGTTTAGTCGGTGTGTTCCCAGAAGGTGTCCTCTTCATGTGAGATTATCAGTTGTTTCATAGCCAGCAGCTTCCTCTGCTTGTCATAAGAAACAACAGAGAAAGACTGGAGAAAACCCTCACTGTGACAGTTTTGCAAACATCGGGCCATCCCCTTGATCAGAGTTTTGATAACCCAGTATTTTCTGAGGGGAGAAGAAGTGGGTTTAAGAAAATAATTCTGAATCACTAAAAGCCAGTGGCATCTTTCAACAGGACAGCTTGAGGGCTGTGAAAATCTGTCTTTGCCTCACTAGCAACTTTTACATTGCCTACACGCTAGCTGCTGTGACTTCCTCCTTGTTGGTTGGGTTTTTTTCCAGTTTTGCATTCTTAGTTTTGTGCTGTTTAGCATCTTTATCAGACTCGTGTGGAGTTTAGGAATGTGTCTATTGGAGGAAGATTGCCTGTATATAATAATTTCTGAAGATGATCAGCTGTGATTTTAATCTGTTATATATATACTGGGTGGTGTATTGATTTTGGATTAATGGTGACTTTTAATAAACCTGTCATGCAGTATCAAGTCAGATTCTTTAGAGAATTCTTTAGGCTTAGATGTCCTGCATAGCCTCTATATGATGTAGCCAGTGTATTCACCTTAAAACACTTGTGTTATCTCAGTTGATGAGAGTTAAGACGTTCTTCCAAGCATGCCACAAAGCATCGCTGTCACGTACTCCATTTATTACAGAAGAGACAGAGGCTTGCACCAAAACCACACAATAAGCTTATTTTTCCATGAAGTCCGATAGCAGTAATGCTTCTGTGTGATGATGTGTTTATCTAGTTTATATAATTAAACAACCAAGTGTATTTGGAGTGAGATAAGAGTTTTATTTTTGCCTGAGAGATGTATATGTGTTCTGTGAGAATGGGAGACTTTTGAGTAGAGGAAGTAAACAAATAATCAATTTTAGTTCTCTCTCAACTTCACTGAATAGATGCAAACTACTGATCTGCCCTGACAACGGGATCCTCAGCTGCTGTTTCCATGGATGAACTCTTGGTCCTTCCTGTGCAGCCATTGCTGGCAGTTGCTTAGTCTTAGTTTTCCTCAAAAAGCAATTCTGTTCATGTATTCTTGGCACCGGTTCTTAAATGTCTCATTTTGTGAATATTGGAAAAGGAAGATGTTTGTACAGCTTTTAGTGGTTGGGTATTTATCTGATTATTATCAAGAAAACTTTTAAATGGATTATTTAAAAATCAGCTTTTATCTTTCTGATCTATAGAATTTCCTCATATGACTGCTGCCATTTTAATCTACTTCTAGGGTTGTATGCTACAGTTTTCAATTGGAATACCATTTGTCTAATAATAATTTTTTTGGTCTTGAGACGTGATGTACTGTGCTTCAAAATAGATGCTTTCAGAATAAGAAATCTTCCTCTTTAAAAAGGACACCAAGACACATGTATACACTTTGTTCACAAATGTCATTTCTTCTTTTCTTTACAGTTAGCTG
>VZTU01033178.1:0-48150 GCA_013400835.1 Zapornia atra
CTGCAACCAGCAGAGCCCAGGACCCATTATATGAGCCAAAACCCCCTCAGTTGCTGCTGTACCTGCATTTGATTTGGGCGTTACTTTTACTTACTGAAATGCCATGCTGTGAAGTGCATCAGGGGAATAAAATATAAAAATAAAAAATAAATTTTAAAAAAATTAAAACTACATTTCTGGGCAAACTGTTGGCATTGGTTTGCAGGCTCTGTATGTGCCCAAGATTTGACTTACAGTGGCTTTAGTAAGTTATGTCAAAAGACTTCTTTGTTCATGACCAGAGAGTTCCCTCTTTGCTTGAAGATGTTACTGCAGGTCAAGGAACTTGTTAGTCTTTACAGACACTAAGTTTCAAACATGTTGTTCATGAACTTCCAGTTAATTTATTCATTTTCCCTGACCATGCTGAAGGCTGAACTGCTGGCTTCTGGACCCAAGTTGGTTTTTTTTTTCCCTTGAAGCAGTATCATGAGCCAGCTTCTCAGAAGTGCACCAAAATTGCACATAATGTCTTAATCTACTTTTCCGTTGCCAAGTGGCACAGAGTGGCTTATGACTGCTTTCTTTCATCAACAAACAATACAGATACGACAACACAGATACAACTCAGCACCCACTACTGTCAGCTAAGTTGTAAAGATGCCTGTAAATTAGAAAAAGCAAGACTGAAGTACCAGAGGGTCCTGAATACCAATACTAAGGTGTAACACAGCTGGCTTTTTTCACCCCCTTTGGTCCCCAAAATTCTAGCAACTTCGAATTTGAAGTAAATGCACATATATGCATCTAACTGAACACAAGAAGCTGCTTATAGCAATTCCATTTCAAACAGCCCATCTTTGTAATGGGGACAATTTTAGTGCCATTACCTCATCTCTTAATGCTTATGATTAGGCTTGCTCTTCAAAGAGTGCAGATGGAGGACACATGGAAAATGGAAGATGAGCTGTGGAGAGAAGTAACTGACCACTATGTACTGTGTAGAAGAGTAACATGATTCTAGTACTTTATAATGACAGTTTTTGACTGGGGACAAAGCCAAGCAAGTGGTACATGACTTTTGGCTCCGAAAGGCTCATCAAATCTGTTTTAGCAGGTCATGGAGTCAGTTCTCTGGTCCCATCTCTCTACTGCTACTTCTAGCACTAACTTCCTCAACAGTTAATGTTTTACCAGCTACTGCAGACCTGTAACAAAGCATCACTGGGGTTTCCTAGATAAACAGCTACATCTGCTCCAGTTTCCAATCACCTCCTAATTAATGTATTTTCTTGAAGGTCACTGAATTCTTGCTCAAAAAACCCATTTGGTTGATCAAGCTGTGAAACAGGACTAAAACTTGACTTTTTGTGTGAATTAAACCTGCTCAAAGGTTGCAGCTTGTCTCTGGCTAGAAACTTCTGCACTCAGTTGCGCCATGGCAAGGGCAGAGGGTGATAGTTTTAACACTTAGAATGGGCTGGTCTGACATTTGGGTTCATTCCAGCCAAGACACATCTGACCAAAACAAAGGGACAATCAAGAGCCTGTTTGTTTCTATACAGCATAAATATTTTCCTTTTGACAAACTGAACTTCAGAACACACATTTGCGTTCCGCAAGTACCACACTGCAGCAGAATGTGTAAGAATGACAGAAGTAGTGTTCATGCTACAGTGATAAAGACCATCTTTCTTTGATAAAGACCATCTTTCTTTTCTTACTGCCCATGAACAGTTTACTCCAGAAATGCAGGGATGAGTTCCCAGACTGAAAGCCCTAGAAAATCATAGAATGGTCTGGGTTGGAAGGGACCCCAAGGATCATAGAGCTCCAACTCCCCTGCCACAGGCAGGGCCACCAACCTCCAGGCCTGGATCTACACAAGGTTGCCCAGGGCCCCATCCAACCTGGCCTTGAACACTTCCAGGGACAGGGCATCCACTACTTCTCTGGGCAGCCTGTTCCAGCACCTCACCACTCTTTCTGTAAAAAACTTCCCCCTAATGTAATGTCCCCATGTCAATGACAGTCTGTCATGGGCGGGACTCACCTGAAGAGGCTTCAAAGGATTCAGGTTAGCACGGAATACTTGTTCAGCTGCGTGGAGTTTTTCCTTTGGCAGGGTGCAAATGAAGGCCTCGGAGTCCATGGCCACTGTCTGATTTCGGATTGTAAGAAATTCAGACAGTTTTGAGGTATTGCAGAGGTCTTGCAGTCGCATTCGGTAACCAGACACAATGACCTGGACAAGTGGGGAAAGCACATGTCTCCATGTAAAACTCATAGCACAAAATTCGTTATCACCTAAACGAAACTAATCATTCATAACACTTTGAAATAGGTGTAAGACTATTTTTCTCTACATGTTACACAGCCCTGACCCATGCACAACTCAATTCCAAGAAAAACATTTTTCCCTGCTGAGTAGATGGGGTAGAAATCCTGGGGGAGGCAGGTCTCTATTCCATACACACATGCACAAAGCAGCAGTGATCCTGTCCTCCACAGCAGGCATTTCCTCCAACCAAGCATACACACATTGCCCAACCTTTGGTCTTCTGGGAACTGGGCCACAGAGACAACACAAGGCTGGTGATCAGACATAAGTCTGGCAAATGTGTGTGAAGGGCAAAAGACCTATGTCCCAAACTCCTTAGAAATATGTGCCAGACATTTTCTGTGCTGTTCCAGATCAACACCACCTTCTCCCTTAGCTCTTTACCAATTGCTGAGAGAGGCATTTTGAGTGTTTCGGAGCAGATAATCTATCAGTGGAGAAAAAAAAATTGTACTGGCTGCAACAAACAAGAACTAAGATCCTTGTCTTCTTTCATAAGTGTATTTTACTTAAGGTGACAGCTTGCTTGTCAATAATGTCTTCTAATCCATGAGCAAGCACTTTATTCATGAGAGAAATGCCTAAAACCCCTCTGGATTATCACCAGTCCCTCTCAGACCTGATGGCCCGGTTTCTTTTAGTAAGGTCATTTACAAGATTCAGGTTTGCTGAACAAACAAGTACATGTCAAACAGGTGCACTCTTCATAAAGGTGATAAACACATGGAAAATCCAGACTTCCCTTGGGAAGTTTGTCTGTCCTGGGCTAAACAAAGGGAATAGTTTTATTGCAAATGCACAACAAACAACAGCTTTACACTTAAGTTCTTTTTGTTCTTTTGTAACACCCACAGTGCCTTGCCCAACTTCCAGCAACAGCTGAAGAGGACTGATCTCACCCTAGAAGGGTTAACAACTCCTGAATCACACTGGCAAGACCAAAAATCTTCCCATCTTTCAAAACCAAGAGGGCATCAACAATCTGGGGAGACTGGGGAGTGGGGGGGTGCGGGGGAAGAGCACACTATCTTCAGAAAATAAGGAAATGGAGCCAATAGGAGAAGGAAGAGATCCATAAAGCAACACTTGTGCAAGCCTTTAACCTGTATCTACAAGCAAAACCAAAGATGCTTCCATGCTGCACACTCCGGTGAATAAATGGGATAGCTCTCACATGAAAAAGGTTGGCCTTTTGGAAAAGTCTGGGTAACTTTATCAGCGTAGATACTACCACCATCACAGCCATGCTGAAAAGGTGATATTCCCATGGCACTGGAGTGACATTCAGGGGACCTGGGATCAGTCTAAAGTAGTTTCCCTGTGGGAACATACAGGAAAAACAGCATCTCACGATGCTGCAGTGCTCATTCAAAAAAGTCTAGATGAACAATCCTTCACCATCCACTCTGTCCACCATTTTCACTTGGATTTTAAGCTCTTCTTGAAAAAAGCCACACTTTCCAAATACAGTGAGGTCTGCCACACATGATCCTAGAACAAAGGCCCTGCGTGCCTACATACCTCTCACAGTCACACCAAGTCAATTATCCGCAACCATTTCAAGTTATCTGAAGGCATGGCATCTTCAACAAGCAAATAAATTCTAAATGACAGGTTAAGTCCCCTAGGGACTCTCAACATGCCAGGCTCCTGTCTTAAAGTCACAGGTGACTTCCATTCTCACAGGTCACATTGTTCTCACCAGGGACCATCCCTGCAGTATGAAACCGGGAGCTTTGTTCCAGACAGTATATGCCCTGGCCATCACTATTTAGTCTTTGATGCCATTGAACACACCACACTACAGCCCTGGTGCAAGACCACAACGTGCTCACAGGGATAAGGACCTTCTGCTATCCAAGACATGTCAGGGCTGCCTGGCCACACCCGGACAACAGCAGGATACTAGACTTGATCTGCTGCCTGCCTACCCAGGCTCCTTCCAAACACCACACCTTCCTGAGTACACCTGCCCCTATCAGAGAAACACAAGGTTGAGCCACTCTGCCCCAGAAAACAACACGCTCATCAGGACGAGGCTTTGGCCTTTTTATGTATTTGCACTGAACTTGGTAGGCTGGATACATGACCCTGCTTGGTACATTGGGAGTACTGTCACTGCAGTAACACCAGTGAACAGCAGTCCCATCTCCCTGGTGATCTCAGTTCCTTATTTGCTTGCACATCATAACTTCTGGGCCTGTTGAACCACCACAGAACACTACGAGATTGCTGGAAAAGGCTGTATCTGCTGTGGCAGGTTTACATAATCTGAATGGGCCCTTCTATATGACCATGAAGGAAGCTGTGATGCATTAGTGCAGTCAGAGACCAAGCAACTATTGCCTATTAATACTGAAGTGACCATGCAGCTCTGTAGTGCAGTCAGATCTCCACCCATCTCCAGCAAAATCAAAGGGGTCTGTTCTGTGAGTCAGATAAAGTCATCCCACAGGAAGAAAGAGCTCTGCCTCTCAGCTATCTGCATCAGAGAAGCACTCCAAGAAAGATCTGGTGTGCCAGTGCCCAACTCGGCAGGTGACCTCACTGCTCTTTAGATTACCTCTTCATACCATCCCAGAGCATAAAACACTGTTAAGATTAAATACCACCACTCCCAGTGTCCTGGCAGAATCAGCACAAGTATTCCACTAACAAGAACAAAGCTTAAAGCATTCAAGCAAGAACTAGCCAAGTGATCACCCCTTCATTGCCCTTCAGATACTTTGTGTAGATAAAAGCTAAGCTTTTCTTCTCCTTCCACTGGCTTTGCCACATGCAATCAATATAATATGGCAGTCACACAATGTAAGGTCAGAGCTAGTTTTTTTTGCCTGTCTGAAAATCTTTCCGCTTTTCTATCAGCTCAGGAAGAATGACTGTTGTTGCCGAAGCCTTCTGCTTATCCTTGCAGAACCATTCACAGCATGATTCAGTTTTAATCTATAAAATAGTTTCAAGTAAAGCAAAACTTGCAGCTTAAAAAGGGTAAGACTTTCCTCTCTTTTTTTTTTTTAGTGGGACATATCCTTAACTTGTAGGATTAATAATCAAACTGCACTAAAAAGATGGCCTGACAATTCACTGAAGAATGAGACAATGTGTGTGAGGGCAGCAGCATCTGTAAATACACGAAGTCTGAAAGGACTAATCGACTCCACTTCAAAGAAAAGGTCTGATCTGGAATTGGGAAGCAGAATCATTTCCTGCTCTTGCACATCACCTTTTGCACTACACCTTAAGAGAGCCACAGTTCTTCCTTTGAAGTCTGAAGCAACCAGTTCTGACTTCTGTTTTAGAAAGGATGATGGTGGACCAACTAAT
Source organism: Zapornia atra (assembly GCA_013400835.1). Lineage (NCBI taxonomy): Eukaryota > Metazoa > Chordata > Aves > Gruiformes > Rallidae > Zapornia > Zapornia atra. Next base: position 5,645 of record VZTU01033178.1, read on the forward strand.
CTCCAGCCTAGCAAAAAAACATGTTCTAAGTTTGACAATGGTGGACAGCCACCCCAAGGCAGGGGCTCCAGCCCGCTGTCACCACTGCCTATGTTTGTAACAGCAGTCACAGTAGCACTCAGGAGTTTCATTTGAGATCAGGACTGTCTTGTATTACATAACATACAAGTTTACTCCCTGTTTTGAAGGGCTGGCCACAGACCAAAAAGCATGCCTCCTTCTGCTGCACGGGAATTAAAGCAGGGCAACCCACAGAAACCCCACTTGAGTCTATACTAGGTGACCAAACAACTATGTCATCTTATTTCTAATCAAAGCAAAACCATTCGAACAGCACCAGGAACTTAATTTAAGAAAAAAAAAACCCACCAAACAGGAAAGAAGAAATTCAGTTTAGCTTGAAGGGTGCTAGCTATTTTCTTACACAGATCAGAACTTTTTCAAGAAGGTCTCAGTTGTTTTACAGGTTACAACCAAATAAAGTAAACTGTGGGCAAGAGGAAAGAGACACAGGGATTACAATTCCCTCTGTGTTTGTACACTACCTATATCACAGAGGGGTCCTGCACTGTTGATCTTAGCACTATGGTTAAACAAATAGTAGACGAGCATTACGTTAGTGGTTGAAAGTTCTCTTTACCTGCTGGAGGTTGACTTCTGCATCCAGTAGCTCCTCTACTGCAGATGATGGCATGGACGCATTATGGTAGAGGAAGTCTGAGAACGTCTCATTGTCAATCAGGAAATTCCGAAGTTTCAAGTCTAAGAAGTGACCAAACAAGCAAAATTCTGGTCAGGGCAAAGCTAAAAGGAAACTCATGTGAGAGGCTCTGAACGGGAAACAGAAAGCTGGCAAACGGAAGAGACAGAATTACACAAAGGGAAAAGAGGACCTGCTGGCAAAAGTGCTCTGAAACTTGGCAGCTTTCAGATATGTCAGTCCATGATGTCTCGATCTCTAAAGAACAAACCTCTAAAGCCCACTCGTTTTAACATCATTACTTCAGCTCAATTTGCATGTACATACACAGAAGCCACAAGGCACACCAAGCTGCGGCCCTGATCTGGGGTGAAACCTACACCAGCATTAGCCTTGCACAAAGATTCAGCTTCACTTAATCCCTGTGTTGTTACTGAATGTGGGACTGAACCAGTGCATGGATCACTGAGGGATTTAGTAGTCTGTATGTAATTGTGTTAATAGTAGACGTATATTGTGCCATAAGTCTGATATGTGCAGACACACAGAATTGCACCCAGATCTAGGAAGCAATCTTAACTACCTCGACTAAATTTCTGCAAATGCTTTTTAATTCCATTTTCCTTCCAAAAAGCTTCACCCTCTGAAGCCATTGGTGTTTCAGCCCTTGGCTTTAAAACAAATTTTTATTTCCATCACAGCAGAGAGGAACCATCTGGAAACTAAGATCCATACACACTAAGGTTCACAAACCTGGAGCTTAAGTGGGATAACCCTTATGCTGCTTTGAGTTATTTTATTTTTTTAAAGAGAGAGAACAATTTTATCTTAATTACGCTTAAGCAAGCAAAGAGGCGGAGATGAGAGAAAGGGTCTCACAGGATTTATTGGGGAGAAGATTTCCAGGCTAAACTAAATCAACCAGCTAGGTGTCACATTGCTGTTTGTACTGCGGAAAGAGAGGACACCACAAGCTCACAGCAAACAGTGAAAAACAAGATCTAAAGGGGAAGTAGCACAAGAGAGAGCCCGAGGAGCTTGCACCTTCCCCCTTCCTACAGGGGGGTAAACTGTAACAGAATGTATTTTTTTCACCCCCTTCTTTTGTTAGCTCAGCAGGTGATACCCTCCAGGAGGCCCAGGAGGGTGAGTGCTGGCCAAGAGGAAGGTTCTGCCCCCCAGGCCCAAGCGCAGCGGAGCAGCCGGTGAGGGGGAGGAAGCCACGCGCTCGGCTCTTGCGGCACGAAGCACGCAGGGGTTACTGACGGTCATTGCTCTCTCATCTACATATCCAGTTACAAATTCCCTGTTGCCTTCTTGTTCCACACGAAAAAGTAAATCACCAGGCTCTTCTGAGCCGGCGCAGAGGTTACTCTGGGGCAAAAGCATCGCCCTGGCTCTCCACTCTCCCCTCCAGCAGGACCACCACTCAGCAATCAGCGGGTTTTCACCCCTCCGTGTGAATACCCCACTGCACCGCACCTCCAAAAACCAGCCAGCACCCCCTCCCTCAGCCCAGGGAATGGCTGGGGAAAGGGCCGGCACCTGCAGTAACAGGGAACTGGCCTTTTCTTTCCGGCAGAGGCAAAAGCACTCCATTTCACCCTAACTGGAGGAAAAGTTTCCCCCGCTCCGACTCCTCAGCCACTTCCTAACCTCACACATCTCCCAAAACGCTTCTGACGCCCGGTTATTTTTCGGTGGGACCGACAGCTCGGAAACTCCGATGGAGAGAGGGGCAGCTGGCTGAAGGCACCCTGGCAGGCAGAGATAAGATTTGCAAGCTTTCTCTTTTAATCGCTCCCCGTTTAAAATACTATTCAAGCTCCTCTTAAAGGGCCACACACCTTTTAAAAATGTAACCAAGCAGTAATTCTGAGACTGTGCCATTTCCTCACTGTTAGGCTTTTGGGTCTGCCTACGGTTTTTTGTCGGTGGGTTTAGGTCAGCAGGGCCTTTTTTGCCATGCAGAATGAGGATTCTCTTGGTCAGGGACACATTCTATAGGTAACTGCAGGAAAGCAACCTGAACTACACTGAGATTATTTGCTGGATTGCCCATAATCAAGATGGGAAGTAACAAAGAGCCTGCCATCTTCTGCAGTTGTAATTAACCAGCCCAATGTAAACAGGGCATTTCTCTCCTGCCTTTTTGTCATGCCAAGCATTTTCAGACTTGTTCAGCACTAGAATTTGCTGAAAGTTGAAGCTGCCTTCCAAGGCAACTCCTACAAACATCAAAAGTAGTTTTCATCATCGTTTAGAGGGAAAAAAACATGAAGGGAACAGAACATAAAGTTACCAGAACTGCTTTGTGGGACAATGCTTGGCTTCCAGCTCACTGGTCATGAATGTGTGCCCACAAGTCATAACCTTCTGTGCCCAAGACCACATGGAAGCTTTGAGAGACCAAGGGACTGAATCCCACTGAGAGACCAAGGGACTGCATCCCAACACTAAGGTCCCACTGCACTGCCCTATGCAAACAGTCAGACTTCCCTACTATGCATTGTCCCTCACTCTGATCCAGTCCTACTTCCAGCACTTGCAGCTCAGTATCTTATACAATCTCCACCCCTCCCCCAACAATCACTGAGACATGCATAACAACTTGCAGGTGAAACCACAGAAAAGTACCAAGCACTACAATTATTCTGAATTCCTGCCCAGTATACTTCAAAAGACAAGAGTTAGAGGTTTCCTCTTGAAAACAGCCATTCTCCTCCAAGACTGCTTGCCCACTAAGGCCTAAGGAAATACAAGAGCACTAGTTAAAAGAACTCCTCCAAAAATAGAAAACAAAAGAAACAGGCAAGTCTTTTGAAGGCAAATACCAAGTTTACCTAATAGCACAAGCATTTGGAGTAGAAGAACACATTTTACAACCAGAGGCCTACTACTGCAATATTTTGCTGCCATAAAAGCTCAAGTTACTCAAGTAACTTGAGCTATCAAGTTACTCAAACAACATGAAGCAAAATATCTCAGCTCAAACATGATTTAACTTGCACATCTTCTCCCAGATTTGAGACTGACCAAGAGCATCTTCAGTAGCAAAAAAATAAAGGAGAGCCACAGTCCAGCAGGCTCCCCTCACCACCTCAGGGTACAGTCTCCTGGTTGAAACCTCAGGTCCCAGCAACTGAGGCAAGAAGCTCCAGGCACAACTGTTGCAGTGACCCTCAGGTCAGGCTGACCAACCACATTAAGACAGTCAAATCTTAGGTGAATCATCTCACTAATTCAGTGGTGAGATGCATGTCTGCAGGAGATAGCTTATCCTCATGGGTAGACTACTTTCAGAGTTTCAGTCCTGACCCCAGGGGGGCAACAGGGAATGTAACTGGAGGCTTTGCTTATAAAGGACACAACACCCCTACCCCTCAATGTCAGCAGGCACAATGAGGTTGAAATGCTTTTGCTCTGCCTAGCTCCAGCTCAGGCACTGTATATGGCAGCAAAGCCTGGGATGGTCCCCAACCAAATGAAACAAGCAGAAGTCCATTTCTGCGTGGGGTAGGGAGAAAGGTTCTCCCTATGGCTACATAAGGAAACCTCCAGGAGAACCAAGAGCTCCCAGAGCTGTAGTCTTGTACCTTAACCGCAAAACCACCCTTCCTCTCTAAAGTCACAGGTCAGGATTAGACCATCACACATGTTAGCATTTCACAGATAGTGATTTAATGAAAGGCACAGCTGTCCTTCATTTCCACAGTCCAAACTGACCTTGGGGGCTGAATTATGAGCATGGAAACCAGAAACTCTTGATTATCAGATTGCAGAGCATCTCTTACAGGAGTGACACACTATTTGAAATCTCTAAGATTTAAATTTTCCTGACAGCTCAACCTTTTCCAGCACCTTCCTGCCAGAGCACAGAGCTAGGTTGGTCACTACTTCCTTTAGAATCATTGTGACAATAGGAATAAAAACCTACTCAAAGAGCTCAAGACATCCTCATGAATTAGCCAAGAAAAACAGAAGCTCCATGCTTGTAACATTATTGGTTATATCAAACATCAGAGCAAAAGGATTATAAAAAAAATAACACTGGTATGTGGGGTCTCCATTCCATGCAGATCAGAACTGAAGCACTGATTGAAGGTGTCCATCATCCATACATTCTCCACAGCCAGATGTTTTTAGTGTGTGCATTCTAGACACACATCCCCAAGTTACTTTCACAAGCTCAAAAGACGGCTTATTGCAGGAAAAAAGCAAGACAAACCACACTCAGGAACCAGTCATAATTTGCTGATTCTTCTACAAGCATGACCGTGACAAGTCCCACCGAAAGCACTGACTACTTCGCAGCTATACTGGGAAAATCCACAGACAAGTGGGACAAAAAAGGCTGATGGGACAGGTTACAGGGCAAGACTACTTCCCTCAGACTTCTCTCCCATCCTTTCTTGCTTTACTTGGAAGCACAGAGGGCTCATACCTTCCTCCGGAAACTTAATGGTGCAGTGTCTTTTAAAATGAAACAATAGGGTAGAAAAACAAAACCCCACGGAAATTGTGGCTACAGTTTTCATATCCTGAACACTGCATTCTAAAAATAAAAGGCACACAAGTGGTATTTCAACATATGTCAATCCACCATAGACTACAAAGCTTACCAGGTCTGACTTCAATTTGTGGGGTTTCTGCACAAAGGCTTTGTGCCCATAATCTACAATAAACCAGATTTTCAGCCAGTTTAAAATTAACAAACTCAGTAAAAACAATGTGACAGTCTGATCAACTGTTTACTTCCCAGCTTCACATTCTTTTTAAGCCCCTACAAGGAACTGGGTGAAAAGGATTCGTGCCGTAAGTTAATTCAGAAGCTAAGAGGAAAGCAGAGGAGAGTGTCTGATTTACAAATACGACTACCTTCAGGGCATTGCTGTCCCTACCGATAGAACATGCAAGGCAAAACCTGATTATTTTCTCTGTGTATCCATGGTGGTCAGAGGATTTACTGGCCTTTGGACTCTGAGTATTCTTTATAGCCAAGTATCAAGGCAACAGAGAAACTGGTTTTAAATTATGAACCTTTATTTCTCATCACAGACGCTGCTCATAAAGCAACCCAATCATTTTCATAACAGTAGCATGAAGGCATCACAGCACAATGAGATGGGGCACAAGAAGCTTCAGCTAGTTGTTTGGGGTGGTTTGTTGTTGCATTTTTTTTTTGTAAGGGTCAGTAGGCTTCCACAAGTACCTGAAGGAGATGAGAAGACTGCCAGTACAATTACTGTCAGAGGCACCTGTCTCTACCAGTTTGGAGAAGGAAGGCAAGGAAGAGCAGCAAGTAAGGCATTTTCTTATCCCTGCACGGAGTTCAGATTCACAGCTCCAAATTCCCCACTCAGGTAAAACCACACTTCTGCAGCAAGGGAGGTGGGTGTGTGGCACCTCCACAGCACTCACACGAGGGCAATAACCCAGACGCCCACACCAGCCTGACTGCACAGCTGGCTGTTAAGCCTGTAGGACACCACAGCAGCCAGACGCGACTGGAGGATGAGGTCACGAGTCTTCCCGGTCACACTTCACCCACAGATTCATTTGCTCACCAGTCATACCCCTAGCAAGGGGAGTTTTTGCAAGACAAGCACGTGAAGGGGCTAAAGCTGAAACCAGGAGCGGGAGCTCCAGCTGCTGAAAGCATTTACTGGTCAGGCATGTGACTACAAGGACTCCAGCTTAGAAGCCTGCCTTAGCATTCAGTGAACCCTCACACAGGGAGCACACCAGGGCAGGGCAGGCAAACCAAGCACTCCTGCAGAATTGCTTTGTACACTAGAACTTTGCTTTAATTTTTCAATGAAGTATCTGGGGAGTATTCCTTAGGAATACTTGATGGGTGCACTTGAACACCTCAACTGATTTTTACACTCATGACCCATCACTGATTTAGACACAAAAGGTATTTAAAGCTACTTCCCATAAAAATAGGTTTTCCAACAAGTTCAACAGTGAATCCAAAGGCTGTGAATTGATGATCCGTCAGAGCAGTGATCTAACGTTGAAGCCTCTTAGGGCATTGTACCCTACTGAGCCAAGGTCCCTGATCTACAATATGAAAAGCAGACCTTTCAGGTGGGTCAATGCTGGGCTTGGCAAGGCAGTAAATTTTTGTCTGCCTTCATTCTATTCCTGATTTTGGACTACATGTACAAGAAAATGATTATTTTTAAGCATTTACTATGTTTTAGTATTTTCTTATAAGGCATTCTTCCATTTGTGTGGCAGGAATACTTCTCAGAGGTACCTGTATCCCTGTTGAAACTGGCAGGAGCTAAAACTGTCCTCTGACCAAGTTGGCGGGCCACACTCTGACTCGCTGTCAGAAACACCCCAAGCAGCTCAGCAGGCTTGTTATGCAGGATTGGCTAGCATGAAGACACAAGCCTAATTTTCTCACAGTTGAAGTGCTGTTCCTACTGCAGCCCATAGTGCAACCTGTTTTTCTGGAAGGCCAGTTCTCTGCTCTGTCTGTCAGGCATGTCATAGTGCTGCCTCTGCAGACACCAGAAAAGCAGAGCAAGCACCCCTTTAACCAGAGCCCACTGTGTTCATTTATTCACTCTATCAAGTGGTGGTATGAATAGAGGGGATGCAGCCTGCCATTCATCTCCAGCAGCTAGGATCTCTCCTGGGACAAAGGGAAACCTTCTGCAACAGACTTGGGCTTTCCCTCCCATCTTGGGAGTGCAAACATCAGGACCACCTCCATTCCTCTACAAGTCACCATTTGTGTTTAGAAGAGCTTTAGAAATAGCGTCCAGCACAATCACTCTGGCAGGTAGCACAGCTGACACTGTGTTGGGTGCACATGCAAGAGACCAATCCCTGATTAGCCTTCACTGGGGGTATGTTGGCTTCAAGGATGCAGAGCCCATTTAAGCCAGCTGAGATCTCACCTCCAATCTGCATGGGAAGTCATCCCACACAAGGCCCATACCTCTCTGAGTAGTACTTTAAGTCCCAAGTGCCACCAGTGTATGTGTCCATGTATGGCATACATGATGAGAAAGATTGCATCAGAAAGCAAAGACAAGGCATTGAAGCAAAAGCCACAGCCTGGTCATGACCAGCCCTGCCAGCAAACAGCCTGTAGAGTGTCGGTCTACAAAGGGATGCACCCAACCACTTCCCTATGCCCTGTGTAACACCACAGAACATATATTCTGGCACCTACCCTTGCTGCAAGCCAAATTCTGCTATCAGCACAGACAACTGTGAAGTATAGCTTGCCAGTGGAAAAAAAAAAAAAAACAGAAAGAAAATTATTCAAGCTTCCAAGAGTGCAAAAAAATGAAACAGGTTTAAAGAAAGCATCCTAAGTATCTTCACTGTATTGCTTTAAGCAGCAAATGCCAAGCAGAGCCCCAGGTCACATGGCAGTTATAACAGGTTGAAAATTTTCGTGCTAATTTTCACAAAATAAGAACAAATTTCAAATTTTTCAGCCTTTGAATCTGCTTGTCAGCTACAGAGATGGCAGATTTCAGGTGTTACCAGATACAATACTTCATTATTAAAATAAAGTTTTCAGGAGCTGTATGCAGAACACGTTTAGGGCTGATGCAGGCTAGGTGTCTAAAGTCAAATCCAACTCAGAAAGATAAGTGTTTCTGAAGAGGCAGAAAGCAAAGGTTTGCTGTTAAGATTAGATTTTGACTTTACTAGGAGCATTATGCCCTAGATAATACACAGATATTAGACATTTCAAAAATCAACTCAGACACAGTAAAATATGTTAGAAAAAAATCAACAAGAATCCATAGAAACCAGATGTCATGGTCACATCCAGCCACATACCATTATTTTAATGGCAAACACTGGTGTGCGCCTACAGGGAATAACACTATGCTATTACAAACCATGGAGCTGAGCAGAAGTTGCAAGGATGAGTAGTGACCAAGGAGGAACAGAATTTCTTGTATTCAAGCAAGTAACCTTAAATGCAATGGAAATTCAAGTCAGAGGAGAAAGCAGGACTGGACATTTTATTCAGGTGACCATTACTAACAGCAGAAGGGTTTTCATGAGCTGGCTGTGTAAGAATACGTCTGAGAGACTGCTGGTTCAAACGCAAACAGAAGACACCTATATCTGGACCATTTCAGAGACCCTAAAAAAGCAGACAGAAGCAACCCAGCAGTATCACACTACTTGAAACTTATCACAGCGCTAGCTATCCAGTCTGAAAGGCTTGCCCCTTGAAACTGGGTAATGGTGAACGTCAAGCAGAAGAGCAGGCAGAGCTACCCAGGGTCAAATAGTTCCAAGTGTCCTGTATTTGTTTAGCCTTGTGTTGAAAGGCTGATTAGAAGACAGAAAAAAATCAACACCTCTCCCTTGGGTGTGAAGCCTCACCCTGCCACAGCTGCCTTCTCACAGAACTCCTCACAGAAGAACTTGACCCTCATCTGACTTCTTTGAAAGTTTAACATGATTATCAAGTCTGCCATCGGCAGATCATAGTGGCTCTTGCTTCCCCTACATTGAGGAAGACCTGCCACTGAGTTAGTGCCAAGTCCTAATGTACCTCATCTAGCACACAACAGTGGAAGTCACCTCTAGAACAAAGGGTCAAATCAATCAAAGCAGCAGCAAAAAAAGCTAAAGATTAACAAGGATAAGCCAATAGTTATGGTCTAACATAACAGTCTACAGAAGAGGAGGCTGAGGGGAGACCTCATCACTGCCTACAATTACTTGAAAGAAGGTTGTGGAGAGATCGGTGTTGGTCTCTTTGCTCTCGCACCAGATGACAGGATGAGGAGGAATGGCCTCAAGCTGCACCCAGGGCAGGTTCAGATAGACATTAGGAAAAAGTTCTTCACCAAAAGGGTTATCAGGCACTAGAATAGGCTGCCCAGGTAGATGGTTGAGTCACCAACCCTGGATGTATTTAAAAGATGGGTAGATATGGTGCTCGGGGATATAGTTTAGTAGTGGACAGGTATGGTTTGACTCTGATCTCAAAGGTTTTTTCCACCCTTGTGGTTCTATAATCAATCAGAAATACTGTCTACTCTGTGTGAAAAAAAATAGCTACATCTAAATTATTTCAAACTCCTGTGACTGTTTCCTATATTTCAATTTAGCCGGTCCTTGGAAAGTTACCCTTATAGATTGCAGTTTGGCTTTGATTTTGAGACTGAAGTCCAAAGGAAAAAAAAAATTTAAAAATCAGTCTTCAGCACTAAAGCAAAAGATTGTTTTCTCTGCCTAGTTTAGGACAACCTTTGCAATGATTCAGCCACTTCCCTAGTATAAATCAGGCTGTTGAGCAACAGCACTTTAAAATACTCAGCTTTCTCAATCTTTGGGAGAGACTGAAAAGCAGATGCTTAGTAGATACGGATTCCTCAAATTCCCATAGAGTCTTGGCAAGAGATCATTCCTCCTGTATCTTAAGTGTGACAATATACTGCTGCTTACATAGGGATGCTCTCCAACCCTGCCTTGGTAGTCCAAGGAGCTCTTCCTTCAGGTTGGTATTCTTCTAGATTGTCAACATACTAACCATTCCTTCCCTTCAGTACTGACCTAACTTGTGGCTGAAAACACACCTTGGAGTACTTGCACTAATACTGGTGGTCCACTGGGTTTTATGTGGAGGACAGGAATATCACCAGTAGATACAGAAAAGAGTCTTGTTGCTTTAGGAACCTGGTCATGTGTACTAGAGTCCCAAAGCAATGCAATAAACCTTTAAGAAAACCATTGGTACCGCTGAAGGCTTCTTATACATTATTTATATGGATGCACTGGTAAATTTCTTTGCCCTTTCTTCAGGTAGCAGCAAGAGGTAACATGAAAAAGCAAGGAAGTGGCCAGGTAGGTGAAGACACTTGTGGCCTTAAAGGGCTACTCCCCTGTCTTGACTTCTGTTCTCCTGCTTTACAGCACGCTTTTCCCTACCAGCTGGACAGTGGGAAAGTATGTGAGGAGGGCAGTGGAGTTACACAGCTGAACAGGAATATATGGTGGCCGCTGACCATGTCTTCACACAGCTGTGCCTCTGGTTTAGGAGGAAAGTGGTTAGGGTAGCTCACTTTCCTGTCTGCACCTTGTCTCAAGTAGCAGAGAACTACTGTTCTGAAGTAGCATTGTGTTGTGTACACAACAGCTGCTGCTTTCCATAAGCAGCTGGTGGGCACAAGCCAGAACAAGTGCTCAGACTTGAGATATTATCTTCACCACATCAGCCAATGCCCTTCTGGCACATATGTATGTTCAGCCAGTCAGTCTCAGATATAGCCCAGTCAGGTTTCAGCTGTACTTGCTAAAATACATGGAGAACCAGAAGGAAAGGACCTCCAGAGATGTAATAGTTTATGCTTAAGCTCAGGCTGCCTGCAGTTATGTAAACCTTCATCCATCATCAACCAAAAATGCATCCAAGGACTAACTCAGCTAGAATTTGCCTCTAAAAAGATAGATTTAAAATAACAGAAAGGATCAGGGAGAGCAAGAATATATAGGAATGGGCCTTATTTTAAATCCTTTGTAAGGGTCTTTTATTGCACCATCCTTAAAACTGTAACTTAGAAGGCACTGTTTGTTGGCTGTTTACAGAGGATGTGTGTCATAGAGGAGCCTCGATCTTCTCCACGTAAAGTTCAATGCTGCCAGGTGAGCATAAAAAAAGGCTAGGGCAAGATCTTCAGCTAATGGATGATCTACACCAATTTTTCACCAGCTGAGATCTCCGAATCACAGGAATGCTTTGGGCTGGAAGGGGCCTTAAAGATCATCTAGTTCCACCCCCCACTGTGAGCGCTGACATGCCACAGAGGCATAAGCAATATTTAGTTATAACAAACTCAGTTAAATACTAACAGTTAATACAGTAAAAGAGACTTTTAATGCAGCTTTTGCATTTCAATTCTGGAAAAATCCTGTGAAATTTTGAAACAAAACATATGCTAAGTATGGTACGAGCCTAAAGCCTGAACTAAGAAAACATCAAGACACAACCACTACTTCCTAACACACAGCAACGTCAGTAAAACCCTAGGGCTGCAGGAGAGGAATGCTGCAGATTGTTGAAGCTGTAAAGAAATTTAGCAACAGGAGGTAGAGTATGTTGTTTGATTTTATCCAGGATTCTGGCATTAACACTCACTTATTTTATGATCAAAAATATTTAAATGTAGCAGCATCTGTTTCCTCTGAAAAAGGCTGCCTAAAAGAATTGAACTCTCACAGATTTAAAAAAAAAAAAAAATCAGTCAAGTGCTCTATCCTCTAGACTAGGTGAAAATTAACTTTGATTCAACATCAACAGTATTTCGAAGCCATCACCTTTTATTGCATCCTGACTACATTGAAAACCACCACATCCTACTGTGTTTCAGAATAACGGCTTCAGTTCCTTAGCAGCTGTTTGTTTGGCTCACAGGAATGCTATAAGAATTAGGTGGTAAGCATTCATAATACACACTGAAGATGAAATGTATTATTACTAGAGAAAATTCCAAATCTGAATAATTAACTTGCGGAGGCCAGATCCTAATTAGGTCTCAGTACCAAGTAGGATACAGAGGTGGACAGGGATTTTTCCAGCTGTGGCAGTTTTGTAATAGCAACTGGTGAGAGCTCAGCCCCATGGAAATCCACTAAGAAAGCTGGATTTCTCACGGAACTCCCTAGAGGACTAACTAACATCAATCTCAGAGTCTCTGTCCTGCTCTCTCAACCAACATCGGACTGCAACTTAAGTCAAATGCAATCTTCCACAAATCAGGGAAACAGATTCTGAGACTAGAAGTCACCAAAAGCAAATCCTGAAGTTGTTTCAGCACTGAAAACATAGAAAAGAGATGCAAATTGAAGTTAGCACTGAGCATAATTTTTCCACAACATAATGCTGTTATTAGCAAGCTGTACCGATAAGGTTGCATACAAAGAGAGGGAGATAATAGGATAAACTGTAAATGTCTACTTAACACTTTCTATTTTTCTCAGTGGTTCAAAGTCAGTCAGCACTGACAGACCAAGCTGAATAGCATTAGGAGACTAAAGAAAGCACCCAGAACTTTTTAACACTGTCCTGCCTCTGCAGCACGTGCCAATAGTACCTACACTGTGACAACCACAGCAAGCAATTCTTGTTTCTTCGGCACTGTCTTTACCTTGACAAGTTAACAGCAAGATAAAGACAGAGCCTCTAAGGTACAGAGATTTGGAATCTGTTGGAATAGCTGTGCTGCTAACTGCTGGCTACCCTGCGTGGAGCCAAGCTGTTAGCTGGCACCATCAGGTTAGCTGGTCTTAAAGTAACCAAATTGCTAGTGCAGCCCTTCACCAGTGAAGGCCAGCGCTGGCATGCTCGTGATTCTCCTCACATGGTTTTAAACAGGGTTCCTAGAGCCTTCTGTGATGGGATTCTCAGAAGTGTTTTCCTCAAGCTCTCATCACCCTGTATACTATATGGACTACAGGAAGGATGGATTTAATGTTAATACTGCATTGCCTTTTTTTCAATTCCACTCTAAGGGATTTCAGTCTTTCCCCTCCCACATCCATACACACCTAAAATCCAAGCTGGCACAACTACAAACCTCTCACTTCACTTCAAAAGCTTCTCAGCAGAAAGGATGTTCAGGCCAGTACCAGGCACCAAAGCCCAGTTTGGCACAATCAGAAGACAACAAGGCACATTATGCTGTATCCATTTACCTATCTCAACCTCTAAGCAAGGTCATGTAACAACAACACTGTTACAAAGAAACCTCTGAAAGTTCATAGGCAGCCCCACGGGAAACAAGTAGGATTGTCCTGGTAACAGATTTAATGCAGCAGCAGACCTCTGTGCCTAAATCTCTGTCAACAATGTTTTACTACTTCAGTCTCATCTTGGGCCTCCTAGTTTCTGTTTAGAACAGGAAAACAGACAGATTTACACAAAGATTTTTCCACTACCTGTGGTAAGTGACTTAAAAGTGCCCTTCCGAGAATGTTGCAGGAACATTTTTCCAGAAGGTCTGTAGTTGACTCCACATCTTCCATTCACTTAGGGAAAAAAAAAGACAATCTAAGGGCACTCAGGTCTGGGCCTGCTGAGTCCCAGTGATTTGAAGAAGGAAAAAAAAAAAAAAAATTAGGCAAATGCAGAAAGAGTGCCATGTGCTCCTGAACCTCCTAAGTGCCCAACCAACACTGTATGCTACATTGTGCAATCCAAGTACCTAGTATTGGCAGGTTGTTTCAATTGCTCCACCTGCACCTGACTGAAGCAGAAGTCACACTGGTTCTTGCACCACCAAAGCTCCCCTTCCTGGCATGATGTTTTGGGCTGGGAAGGCAGCAGAAGCCAGGAATACCCTGGGGAGCTCTGCTGAGGGCTAACACAGAGTAACCTGTGCTTAACAAAGTTAAGCGGCAGACTTCCTAACCACTCCTTGAAGTCAAGATTTCCCTATTGATTGAAGGCAGCATTTTTTGGCAACCTAAAGGAAACCTAAACCTAAAGGAAAGGCAAGGACCAGTGTATAACTAGAGCACAGTGTCAGAGAACCCAGTTGTATATTTATGTGCAACCATGCAATGGCAGGAATGCCACCCTGCTGCAGTTGGTGTTTGCTGGTACTTCCAGGGTGGAGGGATACCTGGACCTAAGGTTTGTTAGTCTTCATTCTAGCCTGGCTGGTTTTTCCTAGGATCTTTCCCAAGGGAAGTCAGGGAGGAAACCAGCTTAATTAGTGAGAGGTGGGCGGGTATAAGCGGTGTAAGAAGTAAGAATCAATTCGAATGTTTAGCTTGAGGGTGTGGGTTCATTTTGTTAGGGAGAAGACAAAGGAAGGAGTTCGCTATCACCTTAATGCCATCTAACAGATAATGCACGACATCCTGTTACCCTGAGCACCCTGATAATCACACAGCAGGACACCTGCCACCAGAAAGCCTCTTCCAAGGCTGCTCTTCAGCCCAAGCCTTCCTCCACCATCCTTCACCTGTTAAAATAAAAGTTGCACTATTGGTTCTGACCAGACAGGCTACAAGCTTGTTTGGTGCCAACATCTGTCAGTGAAGCAGGGTGCATCATCACCAGAGGATGCTACCCAGCTGATGTTTTTCCTACACAAGCAATACTAATCTGGTAAATAACTGGGAAAGGCAGGGCACTTGTGGAATAATAGCCTGACATCTGATACAATTTCTTAGGCTATGTTTGTTTCCCTCTGTCTATTTCATTGCTCCTTTTTTGTTTAGTTGGGTAAGTTTCAAGAAAAATAGAAACATGCCCTTTGGGATCACTGAAAATTAAGAGCAATGAAGTAAATACCAGCTAGACTGGCTTGTGCGCAACAGCTAGAGAAGGTGGCTTTAATTCTACCTGTTGATTTATTACCCCATGGTACTGGATAACAAAGTATTTGGGAGCCCGTACAGCGGAGGAAGAAACGAAAGCATGCTGCTCCACACAAGCTGCATCTCTGCCTTTCAAAACAGGAGCAAAGCTTATTTCTTGCAACCGCTTTATCCTCTGATAAAATAGCACTGAGGGCAGCTGCAAATCCAGTGAGCCCCATCTACTGCAGATGGCAATCCCAGCAGCCACGTCACACTCTTGGAAGCACCGTCACCAAGGTCTTTGACTCTCTGTTCTGTTTTGCACTCTGCCTTATCATGAGTGTTGAAGACCTTGGTGGTATTGCTGGACAGAGATGTAACAAGAGCTGGAAAGGAGAGGGCACCTGGCACTCGCCTGCAAAATTGATTATGTTAGGTATGCGTGTGCCCGCACGTAGATGTCACTGCTTGCGGCTTGCTGAAAGCCGCCGCAGAACAGCAGCAGCCATACAGCGTGACAGCTGCCAGTGCTGAACTCCCTCACACCACGGCCAGAAAAGGTGCTTCATGAAGCAAGGGTGGGATGTTCCCTACTGATAACACCTTCCCCTCTCTGCCAGAGCACTCTTCTGGTTCTCTGCTGCTCTGAGCTCACAAGCCACTCCGCAAACTCCTGTACTAACAGCCCTGCTATGAGACATCAAGTTCCATGTAATCAAGAAGGGGCTGAGATACAAAGCCTGTTGTCAGAGCACACAGCACTGCCTGAACAAAATCTGCGTCCTACCTTGTCTTACTTGCGGGCACCTGTGTAAGCATCCTGCCATCTTAAGTCAGTATCCCTTCCCCGGGGTTCAGCACATGCCTCACATCAGACAACACTGAGTCACATCTTGTTTGTGAGGGTTGTTTAAAAAAAAAGCTTTAAGTGAAATGACTGTGGCAAATGCTCTCTGAACAGGATTTAAACATCTGAAGCCAAATACAGACACACATGCTCTGTGTGGCTCGCATTAGAACAGTATCTACACCACAGCTCTAGCTCATGTGCTAGTAATAGAAGACCACCTCCTGAAGCCTGTTTCAAAGCCACCAGGCAGCAGTGGGAAGCAGGACATCCCCACCAGTGTGAGAGGGTATGAAGGAGATGCAGAAACTCAGCAGGGCTCACATGGGAGCATACAGTCACTCCCACTAGGGAAACACAAGCTGCAGAGCTGCATCTGCCTGAAACCACTCATTCACATGGCTTCTGATCCAGGCCAGAGCTGAAACAGAGGAAGTATTACAAGTGTTTTCAATTATTAGCTTGTCAGATAATTAACCCTCCTGATAACTGAGGAAATGTATATATAGAGTCAGTGCTTTCGTGTTTGGAGGTGCACTTACACCCGACATTCACTCCTACTGTCTTCTTAGGTCCCCAGAGTCACTGGAGGAAACGCCCCAGAGAGAAAAGGATTTAAGCATCTCACACCTCATTGTCAATAGCAGCTTGACCTTCAGCTGTACTTCCCTTCCTTGCAGAGGGATCTAAGCATTGCTAAGCATAAATACACAAGTTGCAGTAACATTAGAGGATTCTCTTATGTGTGCTGTCAGAGAATGAATAAGGCAGCCAAGGATCTGGCAGCAGGGACCCCCAAGTTGTGAGACTTTGTAAATGAGCACATCATGAGAAGGACAAACAGGCTTTGTTCCCTACAAGCACTACCAACACCAGGCAGTCTGTCATTCTAGTGACATAGAGGCTTGATTTCTTGTTATGCATCTGAAGTATTTTATTATAGAAACATGATCTTTGATGACTGGTCTGAGGCTTTTTTTTTTGCAGTCAATCCACTAGTCTCTACAGCATAGAGAAACGTAAGTCTTCTGACTTTCAGCCTGTACAATACTCCCTACGCAAAACGGTTCTTGGAATCACTCCTCCCCCTCAAACCTTCCCAGCAATGAGAGCTTCAGCTTACAGCTTTGGTAGTTCTCTTGGAAATGTCTGTGTCTGATGTTCGCCACATGTTTCAGCACAAAACACCAGCACCTACTCTCTCTGGAGGAGTTAACTTGTAGACACTGCTGTGGGCACAAAGTGTAAAACCCAGTAACAACATCCATCATTCTAAAGGAGAAGACCTGCTCCCACAAGACCACCAAGTCAAACCAAGGGTTTCAAGAGCCCGTTAAGAGTGGTATTAAATCTGTCCTGGGGAAATACCAATGTTAGCTCATTTTGGCTGCATTCTTTGTGTGTCCATCTCCACACGAAAGGTTCACTCTACATCATCTCCCACTTAAAACTGCTGCAGATTAAGGCAAAGCACAATGATACCACTTATCAGTCCTCAGAATGACAAGAGGGCAGCCTGGCAATACTGGTATTGAGCCCAGCACAGGAGGGTGTCCCTTACACATAAGGACAAGTGTCACCTAAGGCTTAAAGAAAGTCTTTAGACCACAGTAACACCTATGGATCTGATCACTTCAGGATCCTACACAGCCCTGAAGGGGAGAAAGGAGGGTTATCTATTTAAGACAATTTTCTTGCACAGTTTGTGTTTGTGCAATACAGCAGCACAGACCTGCCAACCTGTCACTAACAACGCAGATTACTGCAAAGTGACCTGCAAAGTACTGAGCAGCACAGGAAAGCAGGCAAACACATCATCTCTGCTTTAGACATGTGCTCAGGACATCAGACATGAAACTATTCATATCACAGCAGGTCAGGTATTTCTCTTCCTGGAGCTTGCCTGAGCCCCTGAAACAGAAAGCTAGGAAAAACTGCAACTGTAAAAACCGGGACAAGTTTCACAAAACACTAAAATACCACCCACAAAAGAGCTCCACATGCCTGAATCATGGCTGCAGGGAGGACACTCGACGGCTGTGTTCCCTGCTCTATTCCCTGTTGTATTTCTTTCTAAAACATTACTTTCCATCACTTCAAATACAAGCATGAACACAGCAGCCAAGAAAAATAGTCTTTCATAGAAAGAGTACCCCAAAAAATACTCTAACAAGCTGCCATGTGAGAGAGACCCAGCAATAATAAGGGACCTGCTAATTTCCTGAGACTGGTTGAGCTGTTTAATGCCCCAGCTCTGCTGCAAGCTTCCTCTGTGATCTCACGCTAGTCACTTATTCAGCTGCATGGGACAGGAAGGCACACCAAGCCTTCCCGCACACAGTAAAAATGGAAAGATTCTTACAGCAAATGGAGCTGTGTGAGCCCCCAAGACAAAATATTGTCTTTTGGACCTTGCCATTCAAAGTCCTGCCAAACAATAGCAGAGGATGAAGTATGCTACACCAGACAGTCACATAGAAAAGAGAAAAAGGGAAATGGAGACTTTGCTGTCAGATAATAATCTGCTTGGAGTTTGTAAACTGGAGGCCAACACCAGCTTTTCCTCCTCTGAGCCCTTCCGGCACACTTCCCTCTGGAGCTCAGTGGATAGAGCACTGAGTTGTAGCCATATTGCATGCACTGCTCCACTGAAAAAATAGCAAAATAACTAGTGCTTTCCAAAAACACACACTACTTAGACTCCTTTGAGAAAATCAGCATTTTAATTGACTTCAGTGGGCTGAGGGTTGTTATTGCACATCCAAACCAGCTGCTATTCTTGGCATTATAGACCATCCCCTTTCTCTATCAACAAAGCTGAAGAGCAAACAAAGCTCTGATACAGAAGAGGCCTCAGGTATTTCCACAGGCTTGGGAAAGGGTTTGATGAGCTGTAAATTGTAACCATGCACCCTCTACCCATTATGGTACATTTCAGAAGTTTATAGGCTCAGAATTAGCCAGATGTAGGAGGCTCTTTCTACCATGCCATTACCTGAGCCAGAGGAGTTTCCCAACTTGCGCAGCTTTCCCAGGACCTTCTGGACATCCTTTATGCTCGTGTCCTGTTGGCTGTACAAGAGTAACCTCTTGGCATCTGAGAACAGGCGGGAAACACTGGTGGTGGGAAAACACAAAAACAGCCAGCAGTCATCAGGTCTGTGAGCCAGCATCTGCAGATACAGTTCTACATCCCAATTCCAAACTTCTGCCGCTTTCTGTTATGCCACTGCCCTCTCCAGTACAATAAGCCCTTTCTTTAGTGACTACCCTGTGGCAATACAAGGAGCGTGGTAAAGATGGCTGCTAATGCAAGGTCAAGCAAAGTTACATTGGGAACATCCACGCATTTGAAAGCCATTACTTGAGACCAGCATGGAAAGGGCCTCCTACTGCCTGTAAACTGCTTCCTCTTAAAAGGGTGAAAATTTAAGTATGTCCTCACTCCTTTCAAAGGCTTCTCCAGGTTGCAGATACATTTCACTCGGCATTAAGCCGAACTGGCCTGGCAGTATGAGTGATGCAAGCACAGCAGAATAGAAGGAAGCTGGCTATAACCTGAGTTTTCTGCAACAAGTAACAAGTAATAAACCATGCAAGTGTCAGGAATATCCCCCGAACCCACTCTTCAATTACCTCTCATTCTACACTGCCCATCTCAGAGGCTTATTAAACAGGAGAAGAGAGTCCCTGATCAGAAAGCTTCCACCTTGCCTTATTATGGGCCACATTCTGAGCAACCCATAGAAGGGCAGACTTGGTCCCTGCCCAAGCAGAGCTTTTCATTCATCAAGAGCTTCAACTGATTGGAATCGGGGATACTGCACACCTACCAGCTCTCTGCTAGTCCCTCTGAACTTGTTAACTAGAGAGCTCATCACTTCAGTGGCAGAAGAAACAGCAAAACCCCTGATAGTGTAGGCATACATAACTAGCTGGCAGCTTCCAAATACCCCTTTTCCACATGATCCCCCACAAGAAGAGAGATAAGAAAAGCAGGCAAACTCACATGGAGGCATTGAAGTTTCCAACAATACCAGGGGATTCCCCAGGAGTTGGGTAGCGGAAACAAGGGTTGTTGGCATTGCAGATGATCCCCTGTATCCATGGCAAGGTTCCTGCTGAAGGCATGGCTTTGTTTGGGAAGTGACCTACAAACACAAACACAAGAGTTGGAAGACAGAATCACAAGATACAAGGCACTGCTACACTGCATTACATTTGGAGGGCAACAGTAATACTGTACTGGTTACTGCCTCAAACTGCTTATGAGAGCACAGAACAGCCAACATGCAGAGGCGAGTTCATCTCCACATAGCTCTGGCTGCCTCTGCTTAAAAAGTACACGTTAAGCCTGCAGGAGAACCTCTTTGCTACTCTCATCTTTGCACCACTTTTTTTTTTTGGCCATGTTAATGAAAAATACAGTATTGTGCTAAGGAAAGCCCACCAGCAGGCAATTTCAAAGCCTAACCTCAGTTATATGCACTGTAAACAGCAAGGAAAGGGTCAGGAATTGTGGAGTGGGTGCCTATAGTGGTTTCCCATATTAGCTTTAAGGTTCCTAAAGCCCTTAGGCACCTGCTGTCATATCTCAAAGCTTTTCACTGAAGTGTAGCTCTTACTACTGAAGACCTACTTAAGACATAGCCCAGTGTTTACATCCTGTTTATGTTCTGCATTCAGGTGAAGCAATGAAATAACAAACTACCTGTTTATCTCCACTGGTACACCACTCCAACACTTGCAAAGCCCTTACCCTTCAAAGATGGGGTAAGGAAAGCTACCTCACATAATCCTGCAACTCAAACTAGCCATGAGGATGCTTTCTGCAAGCCAATGCACTTCTTCACCCCCACACTAAGGGGAAGAGCAGGGAGGAAGGTTCTGTACCCGTCACTGCTATTTAAAGGCAGCTACTCAAGGATTTGACCATAAGATGCACTCTTCCCCCTTTGGTGCCCACCTTGCCCTCACAGCATGCCTACACAGCAGGACTTGCTCCCTTCCTCCACAGCTGTGATGGAGATACCCAGCCCCTAGGAAGAAGGGAGGTCAAAGCTTCTGATTAGCAGCAAGGCTGGTTTAGGTGGCTGAAGAAAAGACTGGGAGATTATCAGCCCTCCCTGGAGAAAGCCAAGGACTCTGTTCAGGAGAAAGGTGAAGGAACCAAAGCCTCGTTGTTTCCAGTACCCAGGGGACTGTTTGTTCCCAATTCCCTTATTTTAAAATAGAAAAGCTATTTACCTGAGCTGCCTGGCTTTTGTTTCATTTTGCTTTTTTGTTCTTGGCAGAGGCACTTGTAGGGTGGGGGGAAAGCGGAAAAATGCTAACACTTTCAGTTTTTCCTAAAACTTCTCAAAGAAGCAACTCCTCTTTCCTCAATGCCTTTTATTGCACACAGCTAGGAACTCCAAAGAGTTATGAAAGACAGAGCATGAGAATTCATTACATTTTTATAGTGAAACATGTAAAAGCATTTTCTCAAACAGTAATGCATAAGCGAGCCAGTTTTAAGACAGCCAACTTACATAGAAAACACAGTATAACAGCACAGTGTTTTCAGTTACACTGCTGCAAACACCTACCTTTCAGCAGATAGAGTACTTGTCAGATTTCTCCCTCCCCCCTCCCCCGCAAATGCAGTGCATTTTGAATACCTTAAAGGGTCACAAGAACAGAAAAGAAAGTCAAACTCTGCAAGACTGAAGTCAGAAACCTTGCTCAAAGGCAATGTAAGATGTCAACTCTGGCTGGTCTGGTGAAAGCCATATATCTATCACTTAAGAGCAAGCAAAATTCTCCTATGTTTTCAGAAAAAGTCTCCTCACACCAGGCCAAGCTGCTAGAAAAAGCCCTGACTGGAAAGTCTGATCACACAGACAGCATGGATACTTGGGCTCTTCTCCTTTTCCTCAAACAGGTAGACAGAACTAAAAATCTTATCTGTTTATTGAAAAAACTGTACCATTAAAACACTGAGGCTATCTGGAGGCTACAAAGCACTTGCATGCAGCTCTGTTACTGCTATCATCAGGCATTACCTGCAAGTCATTTCATAACAGCATACAGCACTGCCACTGCAGATAACAATCCTGTTTTCCCTCAAGGCATCCACAAGGTTGCCAGAGTTCACCAGGAACTCAAGGTTTCTTTCTTTCTATCTCTGTTCACAGTTCAGCAAAACATGTTCCACTATACAACAGATGTGCATCTGTCAGCATATGAGTCAATGTTCAATGAAACCAGCCCAGGCTTAAATAATATAGTTACCTGTCCTCAGAAGCTTTTAGAAGAGTGGAGAGGCATTAACCATAAAAAGTTAACATAGAAGTTACCAGGTGCTCTGCGGTCTACAATGCCCAATGACAACACAGGGAAGAGGCTGAGAAAACAGTATCAGTTAACATAAATGGGAAGAAAAAAGGGCAGCAGATGAAAGACTCAGAACTCTGCCCATGGCACCTGAGTGACAGAGCAAAGGATTTACAAGGAGGCTAACACCACCAAGCCTAGTCTAAGCAACTCTATTAAGAGTCATCTCTCACTAGGTTTGAGTTTATATACAGCACTGCTACAGTGGGGAAGGATTATCATTGAGGCTGCTAGTTATTTACACCAGCTGAGCAGACTGATGACTGTTTCTCTTCAGCTTCACATCTGTATTGCAGGTATCTCTCCTGATGGCACCGTAACTTTGTCAGAAAAGGCAATTCAGTTGCCATACAGCAAAGGATGAGATATAATTTGAGGAAGATTCAATCATCCTGCCAAGAACTGTAAGAAGTGAGCTGGGCTGTACATGGAACCAGCAGTGCGTCCAAATGGGCAACTGCAAACATTAACACTTCAGCTTTGAAAGGATCCTTGCTGGCTTGAAAGCCTAGCAAGCACGATGAAATACCCTGTGGTTCGTGGAAGTGTCTGGGGCAAGTGCTGCAAGAACTAGGTCTTTACCCATTTTAAGAAAGACAGACTTCAGAGTGCCATCCAGAATAATGTTGTGCTGACCCTTAACCCTTGCCTTGCAGGAATTAGGCAAAGGAAAGACAAACAAAGAGGTCTTCCACAGTCAGCAAATTGCAGCATTAGGCTGTCAATCATAGTAAGATGAAGCTCACTGCGAATAAACAAGTCATGCTTTCTAAATCAAATGGCAACCACCACAGAGGCCTAAAGATTGCCATTTGCAGAACAAGAATAAGCTTCATTATAAGGAAAATTAGAAGTCTGCCCACTTAGGATGTAAACAGAAAAGCGGAATAGTTTTCCCCAAGAAATGTATGACTGCTGAGCAAGCCTACTGAATACAGAGCTGACAGCCTGTGGTTAGAGAGAATGGAATTGCTCTTGTGCTCTCTGATGTGATACATTAACCCACATTACTGCCCAAAAATGAGATTGCTTTCCTACAGATCTGAATACTGCCTTCTCTTATGCTAAGTCATACACAGATCAGGGATGAGAAATCAAGACTTGGGTTCTGTGTGGGTTTTTCAGATTTGTCAAGCTTCCATAGCAAATTCTCAGCTAATACATTATAAATGCAGAAACTGAGAAATGGCAAGAAAAACAGCAGCAGCATACAGTCCTGGAGCAACATTAACATGTCACGACACACTACTGTTCCCAAGGGGGAAGAAAAGGAGCCATTAACACTTCCCTGAAAATCTCTGACCAAAGAATGCACTACTGTCCCTACCCCTTTACATCTTCCCAGCCGCATTGTTAGCTTCTAACCATGACAGAACAACTATTCTGGATGCAGCTGCTG
This sequence comes from Zapornia atra, assembly GCA_013400835.1. NCBI lineage: Eukaryota > Metazoa > Chordata > Aves > Gruiformes > Rallidae > Zapornia > Zapornia atra. The sequence continues at coordinate 29,273 of VZTU01033178.1, forward strand.
TGTTTGGTACTTACACTCATGCTGCTCATAGGGCGGATATGAAAGTCTTACGGAGATCAGGATGAAGAAGATAAACAGAGGCCAGGCAACTTCGATCAGCAGCTGGAACTGGAAACAATAAGATACAAAGTATTAAGACATCATGTTCAAAATACAGGACAGAACAGAGGTTCCAGTACAAACCAGGACAACTTTGTAAGCACTGCCCCACTTTGCTTTGCCTGTGCATTCCAGGAGCAAGAAATTTGTTCCTCCAGCTTCAGAGCATAATCTGCAAAGAATTACGGGATTTTCTCCTTGATGTGTGCCAGTTATGGGACTGAAGGGTCATTTCTGGCTTCTTTTTATAGTTCTCTTTATCACTTGACTGAAAGAAACATCCCGATAAATCTTGCCAGCAATTAGTTGAGTTTTTTCCCTCGTATTTTTGAGGTAGTGGGAAGTACTTCCTTCCCTGTTCTCACAGTAAACCACTGTGCTGCCACCCTAGTGTGTCGGGTATGGAAATCATGCTGCTGCACAGCTATGTCAAATGTTTTAGCGCCACTGCTGCAGAAGTATATTGCTATCAGGAAAGCAGTGCTAAGATCAGAACAAAAAAATATAGGTATGAGCTTCATGTACATTTGTTCCCAAGGTAGGCATCCACTGGTCCAGGGTACTTACTTAGTAGCAGTTAGTGTCAGGTAAAGAGATAAAGAATTTAGTTATTTAGAGGGACTAGATCAGAATACAAGAAGGGTCTGCTGTTATGTGCAGAGGGTTTTTTTAGACAGGGAATTGAAGCATAGGAAAAAAAACCACTGATATGTGCCACATCCCACAGAAGCACATGGACAAAGCAATGCTACAGCCCGTAACTGAGACACAAGCTGAGGCTTCCCAGGCTTGACCTTCACCAGGCACACCCCTCCTTTCCCACTCCAGAAACACTGCCTAAACTTACATTTTAGGCAAGCCATGAGACAAGGAAAAACTGAGAGCTTTTTATGTTGCTACTTATGTTTTTCCTCCCTGGGGAGGAGGAAACAATAATGTAATCTTTTCCCCTTCTTTCCTGGAAAATCCTGTCTTTTCTCCTAAGAGGTCTGCATCGTTCTTATTACGAGCCAGACAGGGTAAGACCTGAACCCCAGTGGGAGACAGAATCTGCACACACAAATGTGTTTTCCCATGTTACACCATTAACAGCTAAAATTAGACTCTTGATACTCAGCACAACACACTCCAGGCATACTTTGAGGTGAGACTTCTAAGTGATTACTGTACCTCAAAATAATCTCAGTGTAGAAACAGTGCCTTAAAACAAATGCCACTTGACCCAGCGGAGAAAGCCTTCTAGAATGGGTCCTCACAGATACCCTTAATGGATGACATCCAACCAAATGGCAACCCTATCTGAAAGACATGAAAACCGAGCACCAGGGCCTCCCATGCACTCCTGGTAGAAATGCCCCAGGCTCAGCAGGATGAGTTGGGGATGCTGTTTCCCACCCACTATTTTTATGCATGCGCTGTGATAAGAAACTCCACTAAGATGATGCTAACAAAGATGACAGGAAGATGCCTCAGTATCTTGGTCTCTGTTTTTACAGTGACATTGTAGCAGCAGCATACATAGCCATTAACAGTGACAGTCTGCTTCCTTCTACATTAAACATTGGTCTGGCTCCCTGAGGTCAGAGACACTTGGAGGTAGGATACTGACAACTTCTCTGCCTCTTCTCTTTTCAGGATCCCCTCAACAGCTACTGCCAGGACAGCGTAGGAGGACTTTTCCTCCTCTTGACAGAAAGGTACCTGTGAAACCAGCACAAGACATTCCCTCCTTCAGCATCAATGACTATGCTGTGTCACAGATAAGGGCCCTCTGCCACCCAGGCCATAGGTAAAGAGCACACTTGTGGCAACTGCTACTAAACTGCTTGAGGATCAAGCAATGTCAGCAGGGCTTGCCGAAGTTTCTTGGGGTGACCAAGGTGCCCAGATAGCCTCTTGCTGCCCTGCAACCACTACAGAACCAGCAAGAAAATGCTGCCCTTGAGAACAAGTCTTGTCCTGCCCAAAGAAACATCAGCCACAGCCACACCATGCTGGGGTGGAGGGGAGTGCGTTAACAGCCTGTTTGTTGAAGGGGAGCCTGGCCACTCACCCACCTCCTCTTTTGCACACCCAAGTATAGTTAGTTATACAGTCACAAAGGTACACACACACAGCCACACATGGGCTGTGCACACAGTGCTGTATACCTCCGCACACACATGTCTGACTTTGCAGACTGACAGGAGCACAGAGAAAGGAGTGATGGAGCTTGGACTGAGTTACACCTTTACAGCTGAAGACTGCTGCATCATGGCAGACACAGCTGGCAACTGCTGCACTAGAGACTTGCATGGGGTCAAACTCAATACATCAATGGCATTTTACTAGCCAGGTTGGAGTCCCTGGCCAGCCTCCTGTGCTATTCAACAACACCTGAATTCTATTCCTTTTTCTCCCAAAGGTTCCTTCCCCTACTGCTTCCTGACCCTCCTGTGACTGCACTTGTCATTTGCTATGTCCTTTGCAGAAGAGGACACAGATACTAAAGAGGACATGTCTCACTAAGTTTCATACGAAGCAAATTCTGAAAAATCAAGCCTCCTCACCCACTTTTGAGATGCAGCTACTAGACCAATCTGGTAAATAGTGAAGTGAGCCTTCAAACCTCCAACTTCTTTGCCAATTCTGTTCTGCCTTTGATTCAAAAGGAGGAACATCCCATTTAGACATGGCAGGTGATTTCCATGGCAGTGCTTGGCCCAGAACAAACTGCTTCTACTTTTACTGGGGCTAGTCCCAGGAGCATGCCCAATTCATACCAGTTGGCTGATAATCACAGAATCACAAGGTTGGAAAAGACCTTTAAGATCATTGAGTCCTACCGTTCCTGTCCTATGCTACACCATATCCCTAAGTACCTCACCTACTCTTTTAAACACATCCAGGGATGGTGACTCAGCCCCCTCCCTGGCCAGCCTGTTCCAGGCCCCGACAACCCTTTCAGTGAAAAATTTTCTCCTAACGTCTAATCTGTCCACAGAAAATCTGTTAAGCAAGAGCTAACCAAACTGTCACCCCATCTCACTGTCAGCCATCCTTCCTCACCTTGATGGTCCCATTTCAATGTAGGGAGCTATGAGCAGCTGACCTGTCTCTCCATGCAAGTTTGGGGTGTCTCCTTATTCATGAGACAGCAGGGAGAAAGATGTTTTTACACAGTGACCCCTGAACATGATTTGTCTTCCTTCTCCCCATGTAAACTCCTTCCCCAACTCCAGTGCTGTTGGAGGTTATCCAGTACAAAGTAACACTTGAATTGCACACGTCAGGCTGAGCTTTGAACCCACCTTTCGCAACACAGCCCCAAACTCACAGCACCCGAGGAGGGGATTCAGTGGGAAGCAAAGGCTAACATGCAGTTCTTGTAGGAAGAAGAGTAAGGATCAAACTATTTTTGGGCTACATCTTCAGTAAGCACAAATAAGAGAGACCCATCACCAGCACACCTATCTCAAGGACACTGGCCTCCTAACAGTAAAGCAAACAAATGAATGACTGTGCAGCTGCGATAACAGCAGGATGAGATGTTCAGGCACTTTTCTACCATTTTCTGTTAAGTGGCCTTCCCCTCCTGACATCTTCAGGTAAAGCCCAAATGGAAATCATTAATGAGAAAAAACCCCAGAGACACAGGAACCCCACAAAAACAAATGCTGTCTCAGGCCTTCATTGTGAATCAACTAGTAATATGGGCATGGGAGATTGCAGGCAAGTCTCATGCCCTTTGGGCTACTTGACAGGAAGCAGATACAGAAGCTGATGGACAAAAGGTACTAAGAAATAGATGAGGAGATCTAAGATCATGACAGAAGTACAAGCAGGAAGGTCTTTTCACTGACACAGTCTTAGCCTACTGCATTTTTGTGGCATCACTAAAGTATCTGTGTGCATCTCTACTGCCCATAAAGCTAGCTACAGCTACCTTAACCAGACATGTAATACTGGAGTCAGATGTTCTCGAGTAAGCTGATGCATTAATTTCAGAAGACATTACCTAAAAAAAAAAGCAGTCATCCTCAGTGTAAAACTCAAGTCCTTTGAAATCTCCTCCTGGTTTCATGAGTCTAAGCAATTGCTCCAAGGAATCCACCCATGTCCGGGGATTCCCCTAGTTGCTAAAGACAGTTTGGGAAAAGTCAAGAAGCAAGATCCCTAACAGCAAGGGAGGCAGAGACTGTTTTCAGCTCCAAAAGCCTAGGTTCTGTAGGCAATAGCTACAAACAGACTACCTTTTTAGGACCCCATAGCCAGTTTTGCGACTACATTCCTCAGCTCTGTTGCAACATCATTCTAAATTATGAGGCTGTTCCAAGGTCAGAATGCTGGCCGTATGTCCAGCTGACACAACCTGCAGCCTCTCAGCACAGCAGTGCTGTCCTGGGAAATCAAGACCTCTGGGGCAAAAATGTCTGAAACATGCAAATCACTAATTCCTGCCCTTGCTGGAAGCTCTGTAACCACAGGAACTGTCAAAGATGCCATGAGCCCCCTTTGTCTAGCTTTATTTAGGAACAGACTAAATCCAGGTCTGAATTTACTAGACATGAGTCCTGTGAAAACAAGTCTCAGACACCTGAGCAAAAACTTCAGTCAGTCTCCATATCCAATCGTGAGTGTAGCAGCCTCCCCTCCCTTGTGACTCCAAGTTTCTAAAGAGACCCAGCATTGGTCATCTGGAAAGGATCCAGACATTGGCAGGGTTCAGAAGGCAGAGAGAGACCACTTTCCACGCACCACCTAATACCTCTCGTTTTCTTCACATTCCCTATTCATACCTCCTCAAGGCCAGATCTAACAGGACCCATCTTCTGCACAGGCCTATTGTACAGGACATGCCTTTGGCCAACACAGTTACTCCCCTAAATCCCTTGAGGGGAAACAACATGTTTTTTTCTGGCTTCTAGCTGTCTGAAGGAGTTGCACCATCCTGTGAGGTCTCAAAAGCAGGTGAACATCATGAACATCATAGTGGATTCATGTTCCTCTGCCTTTCAGAAACTCTTGTTGCATATTGTTTATCTGAGCAGGTATATTCTCACACTGCTAATAGATAGTGAGGCTAGCACTGAAACTAAATCAGAACACATCTTGCTAGAAAAACAGCAGTTGCTTGGACTTGTCTCTGCACTGCTAGGAGAACATCTCATGCCAGTCACAAACTACAATTCTGGTTGGCTTGAGTTTCTCTCCCTGATGAAAGAGGTTGAAGAAGCCTGCTATTGCCTCTACCACTTCTCCTATTAGGAAACGGAAGAGTTTTGTTGCTGCTTTTGCAGCTTGCAGAACTCAAAAGCTTGTAGACTCCAGTGCATATCCCTGCAGACTGGCAACACCCCACCAGCAGAGCAGATCATAGCACAGGTTTTCAATTTACATCATCCTAGCTGCACACTGGAGTTGTACACCCTCTGTGGCCTTAAGCTGATGTGCAGATTTAGATGTTATGAAGAAACTCTTCCCTGTGAGGGTGGTGAGGCACTGGTACAGGTTGCCCAGAGAAGCCGTGGCTGCCCCCTCCCTGGCAGTGCTGGAGGGGGGCTTTGGGCACCCTGGTCTAGTGGAGGGTGCCCCTGCCCATGGCACGGGGGCTGGAACTAGATGATCTGAGGTTCCTTCCAAAACAAACCATTCTGCAATATGCATGTTTCCGCACTCTGACACACCCTCAACACTGGGATTCAGGATTGACCTCTTCAGCACGTCCAGGCCCTCTGGTTTCTGTCCGCCCATCGCTCTTCAACGTGAATCAGGCCTTTCCAGTGGCAGACCACTGCTCCGCCAGGGACCACATGATATAAAACTAAGATACAGGTTTTCTACCTGTTTTGCTTGAGAAGTAAGCTAAACGGCTATACAACTTACACCTTTTTGAGGTGTAAATCATATAGCCCTCTGGGTAATACTTACAGTCTGTCGTCTTCTGTAGGTGAAGTTCTTCCATAGCAGCAATCCCAGCTGCGTCCAGAAAGCCATCTTCCTTCAGAAAAGCCTAGGGGCTCCCTTTGTGCAGCAGCAGTGGCAGTACACAGCAGAAACGTTTTGGCTGGGCATTAACTAGGGAAAAAAGGAAAAAAAGTTGGAAGGGAAAAGCTATATCAGTCAGAAAAGACAAAATGACAAAGGAAAGGAAGAGGCTGTACACTGTCACCATGTGCGACACTACAGCCTCCCATTGTACTCTCCCCACTGCTGCCTTCTTACCCCATGCACTCCAGCAAAGTCTCAAGGTTCTCAGTAAGCTCATGTTTAGACTCCCTGTCTCTTAGCTCGGAGGCACAAAAGAACATAACACTGCAGGACAACATTTTTCCCCCCTTCTTGCCCCAAAATTGCAAGAGTAAGAATAGCCCAGGAAGGGGAAAAATATCACAAGCTTTGAAAGTTGATTTAGAGATCTTCTGAATGAGATTGAGACAGACAATTACACACACACCTCCTTTTTTTTTTAAAAAAAAAAGCTTCTTTCCATATTTACTTCTATAATTGTGACAAGCCTACTGCCAAATTAGGAAAGCCTTTCTTTTGAAGTCCAGTCACCATCACTTGTAGGAGAAAATGCTATGTAATTAACATGCAAGGGAGAAACATCCATTTCCTTGAAGGTAAGTGACTAAGAATGACCCTGCAGCTATCCATATTTGAATAAAGTGAATGGAAAGTTGGTGTTGAGTCAGTGTCAGGTCTTGCAATCACCCAGCCTCCAACACTGCTGTGAATTGGGTGCATCCAACACACACCTTGCAAGAGCATGAGAAAATATAAAGGGTTGAAAAACATATTTGTGTCTCTGGTGGATACTAATAATTGCATGGGATAGGCTTGGTTACATACAAACTTCCAGGAAGACTCAATCAAATGGAAAGGTGAGCTTATAGTACATTAAACTTCATTAAACCTTTTTTCCACAATAAATTTGACATAGCTTAATTTGAATTTAAGCCACTTCATATTATGAGTATTTTCATTCCGAATAAGTGTCCACACAGGAATTTAGCTAATCCACATGAAATTAATTCTGATTTGTGTACTCAAATATACTCTGTTGACAGGCCTAGTGTTAACCAGACAGCTAACAACCTATTGAAACACACAGCAAGAGAACCATTCCCTCCAACATCTGCTAAACTGAGAACACACATGCTTTTGATTCTAGCGTCCCACATATCAGTACCCTAGCCCAAAGATTCAGAGTTGCATGCCTGATTGCAAACTGCATTGAAAAAGTTTCTAAAAAAAAATAAATCCATAAACATGCTAGGAACATAAGACTTCCTCAGGAAGTGCTCTGACTAGTCCTATGCTGGAGTAAGACTAGATGATAAATGGCAATTCTGGACATGAGCTTTGAGTTAATGAGCGCTTGGGGCCTTTTAAGTCTCATCCAAAAATGAATTCCATTATTTCAATGACTTGCAGATTAAAAACACTTGTCTCTAATAATATAGGTCTATATTACAACAAAAAATTTCACTAACATGACTAACAAAAAGAATGAATCCCATTACGCCGAGTTCTACAGATAATTATACCATAGTAGCACAACAGGACAACAGTGCTTCTTAATGCCAGTTCAGGGGAGTGAAGAACAGCAACAGACGCCTGCAAAAACCTACAAATTGAACCTCATGTCAGCACACAGACAGCTGAGTGTACAGTCAGCAGGGGGTCATTAAGTACTAAACATTAATTCAGCAATGTGACCGTGATGCTGGCTTCACAGAGGCATGCCCAACTGATGTGACAGGAGAGCCTTCCTTCCTCCTCTACCCTGACCTTCCTGATGGCTGGAGCCCCCAGGCACTAACACGTTCCAGCTGCATGCACATCTGGCTAGTAGATGGTGAATTACCAGATACATTCAGAGTGAGGCACTCGACAGGCTAATAGCAGCAAGGGAAAAACCCCATGCTTTGTGATCAATTTCAACAGACAAGCCCTGGCTGCTGAGGACTGCACACACACGCTCATGGGCCCAGGGCATACCTTTGCTTACAGGCCTGAATAAAGGGGGTGGGGGGCAGGAGGACACACAACACGGACTTTGCAGCATCTCCTCTGGGGGTCAGATTACAGGCTTAAGTCTGTAATTAACATGTAAACCAGATAAGAAACCAAGTAGGGAATATTATAACCCCTCCTTTGTACCCTCTCCACTGATCCGTTTCTGTTCAGCATTTGGCAACAAAGCTTTTATTCTCCCTGTGAGCGGCCTGGATTGCTACCCACACAGTACACAGGTGCTCTGTGGCCAATGTGGTGCAGAAGTCCTTCACAGAACACTACAACTGCTCTTCTCAAACACTCTTCTGCAAGGATACAGGCCAGTGGGTCACAGGCCTATGCTTGCTTTGTGGCACTCTCCAGTATACCACCAGGCTTAAGCCCTTCTGCCCAAGCATAGCCCTGCAGCCAGGGGACAGCTTTGGCACTGCACAGCTGTTTACCATCACTAGCAGTTACGCAACAGATTTTATCTTCAGATGGGTGTTTAGAGTACCCACTCCACAGCACCCCCCACACCCTCAAAAAAATCAACCCATCAACTCTGCACAGCACACTGCTCTCCAAAGTCTTCCAGCACTTACAGCTGAAGACCAAAATCCACAAGATATAAAATACCACAGGAGTGCAGGAAAGATCCCAGGGAGAGACAGAGACCTATGTCTTTATCAATGGAAGTAAAACCAACTCCTGTGCCTTAATACCCCACACAGACGCAGAAAAAAAATTTGAAGCAGTCTGTGGGATGTTTGAGCTAACTATGGGGTAGTTGGTTTACCCTGTCTCAGTGAAAATCCAGACCCTGGTCACACACAACTGCAGTCTGTCCACAGGACCCAGAACGCAGAAATATTGCGTTGTAGAGGTTGTAGGGTTCACATTGCACTAGCAAGTTGTAGTGAGATAAGGTCATGTATTTGACCATTTAACACATCTCAGCTGATCAGAAGCCTGTGGAACCAGGACAACTCAGCTGTGGCCAACAACTTTGACTCCCGCTCTCTGGAGTTCAGCTAAATTTTACTGGAAACAAAGGAAGTGTACTGGCCTTCAAATAAGGCCAGTTTTCATGGATTCAGGTTTAAGCAAGCCCACGGATTTGTAAAGACTGTAAATGAAGACAGGAAAACCTGGCCCAGATGGAGGCACTACCAGTTAAGTCCCTACATTAAACTATGAGAACCTCACACTAGATTATTCACCAAGAGCACAAAACTTGAACCTGAAGCGCACCCAGGTCTTCTTCCAGCTATGCTAGGGTGACAGTTTTGAAGATATTTTCTGCCCCAGTATCTATTAAACTGGATAACACAAGTTTGTTGATGTCTAGAGATTTGATCCACAGAGGCTGACATATTTGGTTCACTGCTGACACAAGTTAACTAGGTCTGTTTGAACACATCAGGAAGTGTTCTGCAAACTAAGAATCTCAGAGGAAAAAGGGTTAGCACCTTTTCAAATGTTCCAGGTGCCAAAAGGCAACAATTACAGGACAGAGATGCAGTAAACTGATAGACCCTACACTCCTCACTCAGCTGGAGCTGAAGCCCACCTGTATTTCCACTTCAAACTCACCTGAGAAGTTCAACACAGCTGGGAAATCCAACTTGCCCTTTAGTGCTGTGGTGCCAAAATACACAAATAACAGCTAGTTTCATACGCAGGCTGTTGTGCTTCACCTAGTATGTTGAGCCAACAGCCGCTATCAGTGACCACACCTCACACAGAACCATGTAAAGCAGCAGTACTGTTTTTGTCTAAAAGAAAGATTGTGTGAAATCATCACCATAGCCTAAGATTTCTGCAATGTAAAGCACCATGCCTCTGCTGAACTGAACAGGGATTTACACCTGCCAATACTGTACCTGTGCTTTTGAAGAGCAATCTGCCACTTTTTACAAAGCACTTCATAAAAGTAGGAAGAATTCTCCCAACTTCAAGAGTCAGTGCAACTTAGCTGCGGAGAGGTCTTTAAGATATCCAATTTACACATCCAATCTCCTATTAGTGTGAACACTGGAAGTTATCCAGTAGCAGTAGATACCAATATACAGCAATTTTAAGCCTAGAGATATCAGGCTTACTTTTCTTCATCACCTAGAAACCTATTTGTCTAGCTGTGCTTCAAGATTTCTCCACCCTGTCACCAATATACACAACTGCACAACCTGGCCCACATGGAGCACACCAGGGGAGACATAAATTGTCTACACAGCTTCAGGGTACACCTGGCAGCTGTCTAGTAACTCAAGAGCAAACTCAAACTGCCACCTTAGCACAAGTAAACAGATCTCATCAGAAGGGTCTGTTTGGTAACTGGAAAAATCTTGTTTGGAATTACTTCCCAAATACTGGCTTATGCCTCATGTAACACGGATACAGTAAGCATTCGGTTAACCAGCCAATTGGTTAACCAGCCAATCAAGGAAAAGTAAGGAATAAGAAGCCATTTTATATTTAGCTACCAAATAAATGGTGGGGATTCACTCAGTTCACACAGCTCTGTTGAAGCTCTACCAACAGGTCAGATTTGTGCACACCAAGTGTGCTATTTGATAGGTGTCTCAGGTTTTCCCAGTTTCAGACAAAAGACAGAATAATAAAGATGCCCAAATTCTTCCCCAGATCTTTTGATAAGAGTTACCACCAGTTTCTCCCTAGGGAGAGGTTTACACTTACAACTATCAAAAAGCTTCTTCAGCCTCCAAAAGTCAGTGGACATCAGAGGATTGGCAGGAGATGAGAGTGATTTGAGTGTACCTTCTGATCTGGCCCAGGGTTAGCAAACTTTTATCACCAGATCAGGACGTTTTCTCTACTCATTCAGACCAGCAATCAGCACAACTGAAGTACAGGGTCCACACTATTGTTCGTTGTCTGCCTTTGCAGAAGACTCCCTGCACATAATGCTCTCCCCTGCTGAGGAAACCCTGCATGGCCTCCAGACTTACAGGGCTGCAATTCCATCTCAGCATGCAATTCAGAAAATTTCTCTAAGGGAGATTTAAGCTATAGGGCAACCTCTGAAAACGCTGGTAGTGAAGCACATACTTTGACCAACCTTTTCTTTCTAGTGCTACCCATTACTTGGAAATAGAATGGCTGTTGAAAAGTCCATTAGCTGATATGCCAAGAGTCTCCAGACCCAATCCATCTTAAATACAAAGCCATGTATTTTTACAGCTGTAGATTTAAAGAGGAAAAAAGCTTAAGTGGCAGAGAATCAATTCCCCACCCCCATGCCTGGTGTCTGTACTAAGTAAACATAAAACAGCCTTGAAAAGCAGCTTTCTGCAAACAATGCAGCTGTTTGCTTTCTTTTGGGGTCAAAAAAAACCCCGTTCCCCTAGAGAAGAAATCATTATTTAGTCATAGAACAAAGCAAACTTATCAAACCCTATGAAACTGAACATCTCAAGGTTCTGATAATAGGCTATATACCCTTTATGTCTCCCACCAACAGCTTAAACCCTGTCCTGGTCAGGAGAGCTAGAAGTCTTTACTAGCTGACCAAGGATCCTCTGTGAAATTAGTTAGTGGCCTTTGCCACATTCTCTCAGCCAGATTTCCACATGACAAAAGCTACCACCACTGGCAGCTCTCCACAGACCAAGCAGCCATGGAGAGTACCAATCTTAGTATCTAGAGATTATGCCCTTACAAGTGGAGGAAAGAAAACACATTTGGTGGACCTGTTATGGGATTGAACTACTAGAGCCAGTGCTGTTCCTCTCCCATGGTATAGCATCTTATGCTTCCTGCCTCAGCCGAAAACGTCATCTGCTTAACTCTAATAGTTTCTACATATACATATGTATCAAGTCAAATGGGACTTATCCTGGAAGGGGCAACCAAAGCACAAACAGCAGATTTCAGCAGATACACAGCCATCTTTGGGAATGCTGAGAAGTGTCTTAACATTGCACTTCCTTTAGTCAGTGTCAGGCTGCATTTTGTGGAGCAAGTAACATCATAAGCCTTGTCAACTCTGCAAAGGTCGGATCCAAGGCCAAAGTCCCCCAGTGCTTGATATGCCATCAACTGGGATCAGGTCCCCATGAGAGCTGATCCCACCAAGGCAGGACTGAAGTGTCTGCCTCATGAACTGGCATTGTCTCAGACAGGACCATCAGAGAATTAGTGGCCTGGATGGGCATTTGAGTTTCAGGTGCAGATTAAGCCGAGACTCCAAAATAAAAGCCACACCTCCCAAAGCAAGGTCTAGCATCTTGGGTCACTTCTCAGCAGAGCACCAGAACTCGCTTTCTTCCAGCACAGTAGCTACAACCAAGTGACTTACTCGTACGCAGCTCCATCCACTTTGTACAAACTATGACTGTGCAATGCCACAAGAAGCTCTCAAGATACAAGTATGTGGAGAGCACTTTCACCACAACTTCCACAATTCCCAGAAGTGAAGCACTTTGCATCTATGGAACTTCAAATGAGATAAAAGGAAGAAGAAAAATAGCACTGATCCCAATTCTGTTGAGATTAAGGTAGATAAAGAGCAGCAGTGGACACAGGCCATCTTTCTTTTTTTATCCTGCTGCTAGAGACAATATCCACAGCAGAAACCAGGGCAATAAAGTCAGAAGTAATGTCCATTCTGTGGTCAAAACAACTTGCACAAAGCTTGCAAAACCCACACAGTGAGTCTGGCATTCCCATGTCTAAAACTTTCCAGAAGTAAAAAAAAACACCTTGAGGGCTACTGGAACTCCAGAAAAGAGGCGAAGCTGCCACTCAAATGATACTTTTATAGGAATAACAGTATTGATCTCTCAAAATAAGATTTTAACACAACAAGCCTGAACCAGATTACAAAAAGGTGCCATGAAAAGTGTTAGGGGCACAGAGAGCTCAAGTGACTCACCTGAGGACACAAGCAAAGCAAATGCAGAGATGAGAATATACCAACCAGATCCCACACAACTGTCTCCTGGTTTAAGTGCTGCTCAGACTCTGTAGCAATCAAGCAATGCAGGATCAGCAGCCGAGGTGTGAGCTTTGAACCCACAGCCTGCTGCCTGGGACACAGGATTGTTATCAGTGAAGCCACACAGACACTAAAAGCAAGTCTTTCGTAACATCCCCGCAGAGGACTTTCATTTCTCTTCCATTTGCCAAATTAATATCAAACACCGAGCTTCCTATTCCATGTAAAAATTAATTCAGCAAGAAGTGTTTTCTTCTTCAAGATCACCCAGGTCACATCACAAGGTTTACGCCCATTCCCTGTTACTAGTAACATGACCAGAGAGCTTCTGGATCAACAGGCAAGAATTTAATTAGGACCACAAACAATATCTGGATGGCAATTCTTGGCAAGATCCTCTACTAGTTTACATCACTTTACACACACTGGCCTTAGGTTTGGTTGTAAACAGGTTCTGGCTTTGTTTTCCAGTGCATAGAAATACTGAGTGCAGCTAGTACATCGCTTTCAACATGGCCATCCACCTGCCCTCTAAATAACAGTGATCTGTATGACAGAAGCACTTTAAGATCCAGCTTCATGATAATCCCCAATGAGTTTGATTCATTTTCCCTCCCTGAGGACCATGTCAATTTTGGACAACTAATATTAAAGGACAGTGTTTCATCAGCTGCCCAATGTTTTGGCATTCTCCTGGAATCCCTATAGTGACCTGCCACCTCTGATCCAGACAAAACCAAGACACCCGGTATCTTACTCACCCACAGGGTCCTTAAGGCAGATACCGAACACTGACAAAACTACTTCCCTTTGGTGTCTAAGGGGGCCCAATCTCCTGGAAGACTGGAGAAAACCAGCAGAAGGGAACTTCTGCAATAAACCAAGAAAATACTATTCACAACCAGCTGTAACTCCTGCTATTAAAACAATTGTTAGACTCTATGATCTCATGAGGTCCCTTCCAACCCCTACAGTCTGTGATTACTGATGTAACCAAGTCCAATACTGGATGTTGCCTGCTGCACTACGTACCACACTGAGAAGGGGGCCTGGATCTTGCTCTGGCAAGCTGGAATAACACAGTGGGATGTTAGGGGCAGACATTTCACTTCCCAACTATTTAGGCAAAATGGTAAAGGGTTTCTAAATGTATCTAGCCTCAGCACTAGGACTGAGCAAACAGGTTTTCCAAGAGTCAGTCACCCTGAGCGCTCCACTATGAGCGGCTGAACGTTTTGAAAGACATGGCCCAGAACTACCATACTGAGCATTGAAATCCTAGCCCTGAACACTTCAGAGTATCTCCCTTCTCTATTCTGTCACCGCTGAACTCCTAAGATGAACTCAAGGCCCCAGGTGGGCCCATTCTCAACAATCATAAACAAACTACATGGAGCAGTTCCCCCAAATTGTCAAGCAGAAGCTTATGAAGTACTCCATAACGGAAATCGGACTACATTTTCCAACACCCTCAGTGCCTCCTTAGACACTTGCACAAAGCCACATCTTCAGAAATGGCCAGTGTTTTATAATCTTCCCTTGTGACACCACATGCCAAGCTGTTTTGAAAACCTGTGACAGGAGAGCAATGTCTGCTTACCAGAATGACCCCAAAAATTGGGCTGTCATTATTTCTAGCACGTTCAAAAGGCTCTTTGGTGAAAATAAATGCAGCTCCAGTGCAATGGAGGAAGTTGAGAAGCATGCACCATAGCCAGACTGACCCAAAGAAAGGCACATGTAGGAGACTGACACACGCTTCAGGAAGAGGAATTGCTCAAATGTCGAGTATAACACTCAAGATGAAATACAGCCATCTACTTTACAAAAAAAAAACCCAAGCAGCTTCTACTGGAAGGTTGTGAAATACGTGAAGCGTTTCAACTCTCAACTTTACACTGAACATCCCCTACTTTCCCCACACAACAACAAAAAAAAAGCCAAAATCTAGTCCATTCTCTGGCAAAAGCAAACAAAAAAGCTGATTTGCTTTATCACGGCCAATGTCCAAAAATCCATAGTCCATATTAGCAGATTTTTTTTGGCTCTCAAAGAATGAGCTTTTCTCTAGTGGAATCTAGAAATAATAGAACATCCTGCTAAAATAATAATTGCGACATTTGAGCTCAATTCATGCCATTAAGCTTTGATCTCTGAGCAACTATAGTACCATCAGTACACAGTCTGCAAAAAGCTGTGTTACACAGCCCCACTTACTTTTTCCAGATGATGACGCATCCTGTTTAAGGACGTTATCTGTGCGACTAGGAAAACGGATGAAGCATTTCACATTGCAAAACATACTTTTCTGCTTGGCCACAGGCTCCAGAGGGAGGAGGAAAGCAGAGCTCCCCCAGGAAAGCCAATCCCATCAGCTTTTGGGAAAAGAAATCCACCAGCTCAGAGGGTGTTAGGCCAGAAACACTTTGAACCATCATCCCTTCCACAACATATCCTGCTCATTGAATCACTTTAGACAAAGTAGCCATAAACGTGGTCAAACAAAGTGCAATGCTGGTAGGTGCCCCAAGGTCCTAGAGTGACTAAAGCATCACCAGGGTGCTTGTATCTTCTAAGGAGCAAAGTTACCAAGCCTTGCAGCTTTGTCATCATGTTTGTAAGGATTTTTTTTTGTCATGTCCTACATCTTGGTTTCATAGCCTGCTCTTCATCTTGAGATGACAAGGACGCAAACTATGCCCAGTACAAGACTAAACTGCAGCTAGAGGTATACACCTGTCCCGTAACATCCAAAGAAACCTGACCATTGTTTTGCTCTTGATCTTCATTATTTGGAACCATCATGCCATAAACCAGTATGTGTTCAGTGACAGAGCAGGACACATCATCACTTACACCATAGACAACATCCAAGTCGCGCCTTCAGTATTCACTGGCATAAAGAATATGCTGCCTGTTAAGCTTTGTGTGTACACTACACTGATCTGTGGCATAGGCATAAGTAACAACAGATGAAACAAAAAACCCATCCCTGAACTATGCAGAAAAACATCAGCCAAGAAAAAGCCTCTAGCACAATGGAAGGAAATTACATTGTCAAAAAAAAAAAGAAAAAAAGCAACAAGCTGGCAAAGGCAGTATTTAGCAGCCATTGTCAGCCTGAGCAGAGTTTCATCCTTTAATGCTTATGACAGGCAGGCCCAGAACCAGTCTTCAACTCCCCCATGGTTACCACCCAACTGTATGGATTTGGAAGCTAATAAATCACTAAAGCAATAAACAGATATTCAGGTATCTTTGAAGGTATCATAATGTCCACTATGAAGAGGAATGAATTTCTGATCAATCTTGGCAACAGATACAGAGCTCAATAACCACTTATCTCTAAAGTTATTCACAGAAGAATATTAAAGTAATTGGCACAAATGATAAGGAAGCCCACATGCCTGCTGCGGCAGGTGTGGCACAGAGCAGATAGCTGGGTGCATGCTTTTTGGGAGTGCTCCCATCTTCCCCATTTGGCCCGACCCACAGAGGAAACAGTTGTTCCACATGCTGTATGTTCTTCATATCTGGCTGTACAACTCATACCACTGCTGCTGAAGCTTCAGTCCTTAGGGTCACCATGACAGCTAACACGCAGGACAACATATGCCCATCTTAGCATCACACATGGACAAATCCAACAGAGATAAGGATGACACAATTTGTTCATGTTCTAAGCAGCACCTCCTGATGCATAAGCATTCAGGACAGAGCTCCATTAGTTTTCTTCTATACTTTCAAGGGACCAAACACTCAGGTGAAGAGCTGTGGTCTACGCCATTTCAACCAATTGACCCAGAACACACTGCAAATGCATGCAGAAGCAGCATGAAACATCAGAAGGAAAACCCATAAGCTTGCACGCAAGAAACTTAAAACTTTTTTGTAAACAGAACTTAATGGATATAGGACTCAAAGCACTTTTTTTGTTGAGCTTAGGACAACCTCAGTGTTGCTCACTGAGAAAGTTCTACTGAAGTCATGGCAAACTCCCTACAGACAATCCAGTTGACTGCAATTTTGTCTGGTTTTATATATAAATACAATTGGGAATATAGCCTTAATGGTGTGGAATACTAAAAGCACATTGCAGGAACTGGGAATGAAGCTCCTGAAGAACAGAGCAATCAGGAGAACCAAAAACACCCCTAAACCAGCCCAGAAAAAATAAGATCTGAAGGAGTCTGAATACAGATGATGGTATCAGTTTGCCGGAAGAAAGAAGTGGGCCTGGATCTCCCCAAAGACAGCAGAAAAACTCCTATCGCTTACTGCAGGATGAATATTTAAATATAGGCTCGAGAGGACTGGTAAGCAAAGCAGTAGGAATTGCTAGTCTTATTTTATATAGGATAAAAAAATAATTAAAGTGTTTAAAATACTTTAAAACAAAGACATTCAATAAAAAGCACTTCAATCAATTGGTTAAAAAAATACAGCTACAATATTAGTTTAGTTTATCAAATAGGGACATATCATTTAGAGTAGTAGATTTTGAACTTTGACTCCAGACCTGCTACCATAATGAGGTGTCCATGTGTCTGTGCTCAGAAAAGGTTGGTGCTGCTTTATTATTTGGATGAGTTTCATGGTTTATTTTAATCTGTTCAAATGGGGCCTTAACTGCTCCACCAGCAGGCATAGCCAAACTCTTGTTACAGCAGCATAATTACAGTACAGGGAAGAGGAAAAAAGCCATTCCCTGGAATATCAGTATAACCCCCATGACTACAGCCCTCAGACAAGAGAACATGTATGAAAATTTGCCTGCTTCTTTTGAAGGCACAAGCATTCACCTGGAAGAACAGAAGTAATAGCCAAAACACTGGGACTTAAGCCCAGGATAAAGAAACAGGTAAAACAGCCTACAGTCTTTAAAAAGAGTATTCTTTATCTGCTACAGGTGAGAAAAGCCCACTTTCACTTCTATCATTAAGAGTTTAAGTTTTTTTCATTTCATTACCCTAATGATGGTGAAGGCAGGTAAGAGGAAGCAGGAGAAATCATCACAAGACGGAGGCAGGGGTTATGAGCCAGGTTCTCCCATGCCTTAGTCGGGATCTTGTTACCTACAACACTACCACCACTGTTGCTCTGAGGCCTACCAAATATCTTAAATTTGACTTTTACTAAGGTAACAACCAATAATGCTAATGAGCATTATTTGCACAGTCTGCTTTCCCACTCCCAGTAACCACCATTCACCTGGAAACGGGCTAGCAAAACTGGGGTTTGTTTCAGGGAGCCAAGCAAGCGGGGCAGTAGCAGGCCCACTTCTCTCTTCCTCGCAGCGCGGCCTCCCATTTGCTAAAAAGGAAACCAGGCCTCCAGAATGATCTCTGAACCGTGTGGTCAGAGGCTCTTACTCTGTTTGTTCTTTCCCAGAGAATGACCTTGCTATCTAGCCCAAACCAGAACAGTCCTGGAAAGGCTCTTTTGCTCTCCTTTTTCTGTCTAATACCAATCTTTCCTAACAAAGTTAGCATAATGCAAACCCATCTCTTACTGCATTAGATAAAGCTCTGCTAAGCAACACTCCTCCAGAAAATAACAGAAGAGGAAAAAGGTCAGCTTGTGTATGGATATTTGTGCCATTCAAACTGATGTGCATTCTTGTAATCTGTGATAAAGCTTTTTTCACTAATAACCTAATGAATAAGGACCTGAATGCTCCCATTTTTTCCTACAGTATTAGCAGTTGTGTCAGGAAAGCTGCATCAACAGTTTACCATCCTACTCTGTCTTGCTCTCGGCTCTTGAGACAAACTCACATTCCTCGCCCCCCCCACCCCCCCCCCCCACCCACGACCCAACAAACAAACACCACCCA
>VZTU01033181.1:0-18686 GCA_013400835.1 Zapornia atra
TAGTCTGTCTCTTTAACAAGAGAGGTTTTATAATGATTTAATGATGGGTGTTGATGGTTAGAGGCTGCTCCTCTCTCCCTTAACAGTATGAATAAAGCAATAGGGCATCTGTGAAATACAGTTCTGTAAATCTCAAAACAACAAGGGTAGTTTGTGTGTTTCCTTTTGCCCAGAATCTCCCATTTGTGTTAAGCAAATGTTTTATTTATTTGCTTGTGTATTGTTTCTGATTCTTTGGAATACTGCTAGGATTTCTTTGTGTGTCTCTTACTGTCTGAGACAAGGGATGGCGGAATAGATTCAGGTAACATAAGAGTCTATTCCACTCTAACATGTATCTAAGACATGACCTTGACCCAAAATGATCATTCATGGATGTTCACAAAATTTGCACCCTTTATTATCTTGTTTAGGGTTGGGGTTTTTTGATTGTTTTGTTTTGTTTCTTAAATTCCTATCAATTCAGGAAGCAGGAGATATTAGTGGGATTCTCAAGAGACAGCCCTGATCCTGAGATGTTTTCAGATAAATTTTTCATACACAAGAGATTCTATTAGCTCAGGTAAACTCTGAAAAAAACTCCTTTGGGTGTTTATCAACATTTTCTGAACCAGAAGTATATGAAAGTTCACTCATCACTTGACTAATCATTGAGGTGTATGAAATTGCTATCATTTGCAAAGACTGGAGAAAGACAAGGTTTGAAACCCTTAATATAGTTAATTTTACTATTGAATAATATATGCAAGGCTCTATGTTTTAAAAGAAGTAATGTGTGTTTATGTGAAATGGAAATATATACAGAAATATTTCCAGAAGAATATCCAAGTTGATCTTATATGTAAAAGTAAATAGAGGTACCAATCACTGTATTTTTTCCTACCACCACCATAATTTAATGAAAATGTTATTCAAATCCCACAAGAATGTCTGGTTTGATAACATGACAACCAAGATTCTATAATGAAGTAATCTTGGGCAATAAATAACAACTCCTACACTCTAGCCTCAGTTTTAAAGTCAGCAGCTCCCCATTGATATTAGCAAAATTACTTAAGTGTCTTGCTTTCATGCTTTGGGACAGTTTACGACAAAAAGATGCATTGGAAATTATTTACCTCATTTTTTATCTCTGCAAAATATTTTTGTAGCCCGTGTGACAGGAGGGGCTGTAACTATAAATTTCTGCATCTTCTTCGCAAACAGGGGAGATAATCTGCTTTCTAGGTTTACAGAAATGTAAAAAATGAAGTGTCGGGGAGTGAAGACACCCTGGTTGTAAGAACCTAGACAGAGTGGTAGCTGTTTCACATGAAAACCAGAATAGAATAGAATAGAACAGAACAGAAATGGTTTAGTTGGAAGGAACCTACAACAATCATCTAGTCTCACTACCTGATAATTCAGGGCTGACCAGAAGTTAAAGTGTTATTAAGGTCTCTGTCCTAATTCCTCTTAAGTACCAACGGACTCAGGGCATCAGTCTTTCCCTCTCCCAGTCAGTCACCACCGTACTTGTTCATGTGGCTGCAGCCCTATGGGTCTTGTTGATTCTGTGATAGGTAATTACTACTCAAAGGGCAACCATGGACTCTCAAAAAAGTTGGCAGGACAGCATGGAGATGTCTTCTTCTACCTAAATGTACTCTGAAATTCTTTTGTACTGCTAATGAGAGAACCACATTTTGTACAGACTTGTATTACGAAGTGCTGCTTTGATACAATTTCTACATGTTCCTGAAAAGATTGATTATAAGTTTAGATGCCTGTGAGGCTGGAGATCTGGAAAGGGGTGCAATCAATGTGCTGGACAAAGCAAAAGCTCAGGCCTCATGCACTTAACAGATTTTGTTTATTCTACAAAGGGGAGAGAATATTAAACTTTACATGTATCCTCAGCACCTTCAACCCATGTCATATTTTTCTTTCCAGTTTAAAATCCTAAAATCAGCTGAATGAAGCATATGGAACCACAAATTAACAGCTAGGTAAGTTTCTAGGAAAGTTGTTTCAGTCAGGGATTTAACAGATCCCTGCTCTAACTATCCCTCCACAGTGGACTCAGTGAACACTTAGCAGTTCAACTGGAAACCAGAAGCAATACTACTTGCTGCCGTTGTAAGAAAGCATAGTGGAGTAAATGTCTGTTGCCAAATTTCACCAGTATGGACCTATTACCAGTAGAATGGCTAAGCTGGGATCTTAAACACCATTTTGACTGGAGTGAGGCTCTGATCTGACTGTGGCAATACAGAAGTCAATTCTTCACTTCTGTTTCTGCCTGAAGAAGTTTGTATAAAAAGAGGGTCGCTCTGCGTTCAGATTAGCCTTTTTATTTTGACAACAGCCATCTTCCAAATCCACAGGGCCAAGGCCTGTGGATGGGGATGTTACTGCAGTCATTGCAAAGGGGTGATGCTGACAGTAATGTGTTTAGTTGATCCAGACATAGATTTTCTTTGGGCAGAGGATTTTTATTTTTTGTTATCTCTGCAGCTTCCCTAACCAAGAGAGTTAAGCCACAAGTGATTTTTTTGAATATGAAGTGAAAAGCACCATATTTAAATACTGTGAATAACAAACACAAGAACAAATATACTTCCTCTCATTTTCCACTTTCTGTGTGTTCAACTTGTGAGTCATTTGGTCTGGTATCACAGTCCATTAAAACAAAAAAAGGAATCTACACTTAAAAAACACACCCCCTCCCCCTCTTCCCCAAATAATTGCTTTCTATTCTGTGTCATGTTTTAATTAAAGATAGGAGCACTACAATCTACGATATATCTGGAAATTATTAGAAACCTTTTCCAGAGGCAAAAAGGATCAATACCTCTTTGTCTCAGTGGCATAAAACATGTCTGTGTTACTTCTTTCCTGCTGGCAAGAGAGAAAATGGAAAGAGCCTAAGATGGGAATAATAGCAGCACCGAAGGGGAGACCCATGTGCCAGGCCAAATGAGCATGCTATTTCTTTTGTTTTTATTTTTAAAAACAAGCAGAGTGGTTTGCATTATCTGCTTTCGTCCCTGCAGTAAGTTTTGTTCCCTGTATGTGTCAGGGGTAGGAGACAGACCTGAAGCTACTGAGTCAAGCCACTGAAGAAAGGAAATGTGACTGAGGGTTAGATGAGAAGCCTGGGAGTCAAGTCCTGGCTTACCTTATTGACTTCACTGTGGAGCTGCTGTGTGACGCCGGTCAGCTTACTTACAGCTGAGAAGATGCAGGTCTTGCGCCTTGCATAACAGTGATCATGTCCTCCAGAGAGTAATTTCTTGTTGACTTGCCCTTGCCCTGCACAAACTGATTCTGGCTTTCACCTTGTTGCTTTCTGAAGGACAGTCTGAAAGTGGTGGCACTTGAGGTTGCCAGTCCCTCATGTGACAGAGTTTACCCAGGCATGTCCTTCTGCCTCTGGTAACCCTGTTGCAGCACAGGTGAGGTTCATATGAGTCATCTCCAATTGTCCGTGGAGAGGAATGGGCACTTCTTGACTACAACTGCAAATAAACCATGACCTAAAAGTGCCTGATTTTGCCTCACTTCACATAAAGAAGCCAAAGATTATGAACTAAGTTGTCCACATTATACAATTTTGGAGTTAGATAGCATTAAACTGTACTTCAGTTGTCCCACATATATATATATGTAATGGGAAATGTGATAATACGATAATAATGAATAATAACATAACTAATCAGCTTACTTGAACCATCTTCTTTATGAGACGGGCTTGTAGCCAGCAAAAGTCAAATTTTATCCCCATGTTGCCCTCTGCCCCTTTCCCTTTACTGAAGTCACTACATTTTTTTCTCGTCTCAGCTGCAAGTCAAGGAGCAGATGGGGCTGAACTAACTGTGCTCCCTGGCATTGCTCCCAACATCTATGGGTGTATTTCTGAATTTGAAATGCAATTGAAAACAACTGTTGTTTCAAAAGATATTAACTTCTAGAAAGCCGCCACCACACCCATGAGTGATTGGCTTAAGGAACACCAGATCATTCATTTATGCATGGAGTGTCAGAGTGGAGGGGACATTTTCACTGTGAATTGTGGTGTCCTAAGCAACACCAATTTCACATTTGTCCAGCTGTCCTTCAACTAGAACATAAATTTCAGGAGAAATCAAACCAGATGCCCAAATTCTTGGCTTCAAGAATTCTCAGATTACATTGTTGAAAAGTTTCTATTATTAATTAGCATTCAAATTAAATTAATATCTCCAGTAGGTTTTGACAAAAAATTATCAAGAAAGATATTCACCAAGCAGGTGACCTTGGTATCATGGAGTTCATTACCCTTCCCTCTGAATCACTCCTAGGCCCCAAGGTTTCAGGAAATTTCTCCCCCAGCCTCAGCTTCCTGGAGAATTTTCTATCCCCTCTCATTCGTGGGGTGTGATAGGATAATTGCAGCAATCCAGTCCTTATTGTCTGTATCTGCGGCTGAACACTGCTGTATAAGTGTAAAGTGTTATTATTATTGTAAGGAAATAATAATACTAATAAAACAAAATGAATCGAAGTCTTGTCTTCAGATGGTTATTTTAGCAATCCAGAAATCTAAAGCCCATGAAATAGACAATTAAGAGGGGTTAGATACTTAATATCAGTCGTTGTGTTTTGGTAGAATTTTGCAATAATGCAGCTGCTATAATAATACGGATTTTTATTTCTCCTTACAGAAAGGAAGCAGTTGTGTTTTCGGAGGAGCCTTGAAGTCCTGCTGCAGAATGCAGAACTTTGTCTGTGGGGGCACGTGTGTGTGCCTGTGTGCTCAGACAGCTCTCTTCTTTTGCAACAGCTCCATCTTTGGGAGAAAGAAGGGGAAATGTATTCTTTTCTTGAGCTGGCTTTGCAAACAAAAGAAACCTTGGAAATCTTGTTTCACCCTGTAATACCTTTCTCCCCCTCCACTCTCCACCCCTTCTCCTCATGCCTCCCCTCACTGCTCTTATCAGTTGGGGGATTAAAAAATAAAACAAAACCAGCACTCCTTTTCTCTTTTTTCTGACATAACTGAGGGCTGGAGACTCATTTAATTAGTCTCTCTCATGTGGCTCGCAGCCCTGTTCAAGGCAAACATTCACCCCTGGGTTTCAGCACTGTTGCTTAGCCACTGAATTTTCTCTTTTAATTTTTTTGTCAGGAAAATGTGGTATCATGTTAATGGCTATTGGGGATCCTACAGCTAAATCATAATCATAATTGTCTACACTAATCATAATTGTCTTGCTGTTGCAGTACACATTCGTCCCTCCTGTCAGTTTGTAGCCTTGCCCTGCTCCCTTGCACAGTGTGCTTGCGCCGTATATGAGCTCTGCCAGGTGGGATTGACATTTCAGTCATTTTTTATCTATTGAGTGAAGAGCTGGGCCCAGGACACAGCGACTTAAGAGTCTGTCTTCTCAAGATCCTCATCCCAGAACCCTCCTATGAGGAGAGCCATTTCTCTGTATTTAGTAGAGCTCACTTTTTCCTTTTAAAGTGAGACTAGCTGAGGAAGAGGAGCCAGGGACCCAGAACAAAGAACTTCTCTCATGCAGAGTCTGCTTTTAATCACTGAGTTACACTTGTGGTTTCTTGCCTCCTGAATTTTTCATGCTTTTCCTTGCAGTGTCCCACCTCTAACAGAAGAGATTTTATCTCCCTCTCACCCCTCACAAACATGAGGGCCATGACAAGATCCAGGGCAACAGTAACTGGAGGAAAACCTTTGCTTGTTGCAGACCCAGAACATGCTTCCCATATCCTAGAGCAGATTTCAAGGGACAGTGACTCATGTACATCCATCTCTGTCCTGGAAGCAGTGCTAATGAAAGGGAAAGTCGGAATATCACAGTTTTTGAGATGAACCTGGTTCAGTCAGTCTATGGTGACCAGCCAGGTGATCTTCTTCAAGTGACATAAAGCAATACTCAGATGCTGGTAAGATATTTATAGGTATTAAATATCAAGGCCATTTGGACCTGGAGGCCTGTAAGAAAGACGGAATGGTACTGCAAAAGCTACAGTTGCGAGTGAAAAAAAGGATAAGTTTTCATATATTCGGTAATCACTGGAGTATGATTAGAAGTGAGTGGGGTAAAATTAAAATTCAAGTAAATCTTGAATTGTCAAGCCTAAGGTCACTTTTTTTCTGAAGATAAGTAGTTGAAAAGAATATAGAAAGAAAAGAAAATTTAATTCCCAGCAACTATGCAAAAGCATGGATAGAGTACTGCAGTGTAACCGCTGTAAGACCAAGACGGAGCTCAGGGAAAAAACTGAAGAAGCCAAATCACAGAAGCAAAGTCCACAATAACCTAGGCACAAGACTAGAAGGGGTCAGGTACATGCTTCTTCAGAAAAAAAAAAAAAATTAAAACTGGACCTTTCGGAAGCAAGATTATAAATGGCATGGAAAAATAAAAATCAAATGAAAAAACAGACACTGAATAACTTAATGCAGCCCCAGAAGCCTGGCACTGACACTACTTTGCTGGCTTTTGGCTGCTGGATGTGCATGGGTGAGATTAATCTCTGTGTCTAAAACAGGATATATATTTCCTAGCAATTGAATGCTGTAGTTGATTAACTTTCATTGTCCGGAAAATATTTCTGGTCTTCCTACAACTAGAAAAATGGATGTAGCCACTGTGATCTACCCTGAAGTCACAAGGAAGTATTTAAATCCAGGCTTCTTCCACATTCTTTGGTGTAATGAACATCATTTGTATACAGAGTTCAGTTCACCACATGGGCTTTTTTTTCAGAGATCCTGGCTTTAATGCCACTGGTACAGAAACACATGTTGTCCTATCCCCACAGCTCTGCTGCATCCTAAGCACTAAGCACTCCAGCTCCTCCAAATTCATGCTGATAAAACCTCATTACAGTTCTGTTATGTACTTCTTATACACATTCCTACTTTCATCTGCAATCCCTGGCATTGTCTGGGGTTTCAAGAGAAAGTGTACAGACAGCTGTGTGGAAAGGCAGCAGGGTGTTGGTTTTTGGGTTTTTTTTGTTTTGGTTTGGTTTTGTTTGGGTTTTTTTCCCCTTGCATTATTTTAGTCACAGCTAAAAACACAACTTACCAGAAATCTCCTGAGACAGCCTGTCCTTGAGAGAATCCATTGCTAAAATTAATCCACAGAAGTTTTGTCTTCACTCATAGTATCTCATGAAGTAACAGCTTTTACTTACTCGAACCAAGGTTTCTTTCTGCTTCCCAATCTGAAAACAGGCAATTTGAGCTCACATCTAGCTAGAGACAGGCTGACCAGCAAAACTTACCACTATCACACCACAACTTTGCCACATCACACCTGCCACACAAATAGCCTTTGAACTCCTGACAAGCTACATACAAGCTGCTAAATATGTAATCTAATCACATTTTTATATATATACATATATATTCACCATATATTCACTGTTATTCACACCTTTCATTGGGAAACTTCAGAGTGAGTCTATGGATTTGACAGAAACCCCAGACAGAACAAAATGAAAGAACAAAATAACTTTCCTACAACTTTGTTCTGTGTTGACAGAAAGTCTTGCATGTGAGAGTTCATGAAAGCCTGTATTCTTCAGTTGATGGTACACCTCACACTTCAATTTATGGTGACCTGCCTGCAAAGCTGCCTCCTCCCTTCAAGTATTTTTACTTCCTGATATGCATGTAGAAGCAGACAAGCATGTGTAATGCTCAGCACATCAGCTAGAACATTGGCTAGACAAATTTGAGGTGACAATCTGTAAGCAAAGTCCTCGGATATTTTAAGAGGGAGAGGTATGAATGCTGCTTAACATAATAGAAATGATAGGGAAAGTATGAAGAACATCTCTGTTTCTAGAAAGAAATGGGGTACTTTGGGTATTTCTGTCTGTTGAGGGGGCACAATTATGGGTCTCTAGGAATTGGGTGCCTGAGCTGGGATTTTCCTTCCTCACAGAAAAGCACCCAGAGCAGATATAAATCTTTTACATGAGAGTCTTTTGTTTCCCAGTAACCCAACAGTCGAAGCACTCCTCTGATCCATAAGATACCCAGGGATCCTTCTTCAGTATTGGTCTCCTACCTTCCTAACCATGGGGGTAAAATTTACCCTGAAATAATATTTGATCCTAAAATAATAACAGTCTTCAGTCTCATCTATTAGTCAGTAAAAACAGTTCCATACATATTTGTAAAGGGTTTTAAAACATAGGTAAACGCCTTGTTCTACAGCTTTACAATCTTTGTTTTTCAGCTGAACATATTCCTCTGAGTAAACTGTATTGAATAATGTTGAGTTCCTGTGAACCACACTTTCCCTTCCCTTCAAAAGCCTTTCTGAGACCATAAATATAAAATATGTTTACCTGAATATTGTTTGCATCCATCATTTCCTCATTCTCCAGAATGTCCCTGAGAAAAAAGTAGAAAATAAACTGTGGTCTTGTCATGATAGGGGCTGTCCTCATTCCAGCCACTGTTTTCCAGTGTCAATATGAGATATAGTCAAAGGACTGCTATTGAAGCACTACTTTGCTTAGAAGTTTAAGATTACTAAGAATGATGGTGTTTTAAGTTAGCTGTTAAGTTGGCACTGTATCAGCCTAGAAAAGATCACATTATTAGGTATAATATTGCACCTGAAGGGGAAGCAACAGCCAGCTGAGGCGCGGTAAGTCTTTTAACCTCTGAAATGGATGGCATTTACATCCGTGGGATCATGCAGTGAAAGTGAGGAAGGCTGTAGTTTAAAACTGCACATGGTGCTTCCAAGGCAAGATGGGCTACACCTGTGCAAATCACACTGCTTCCTCCCAATATCAATTTCAATGAACCCAGTTATCTCCTTCAATGATGACCAGCACTTGAAAAAGCAAGAGTACTCTGGGGATTGCATTTGACTGTTCATTGCTCTCAGATGTGGCGTGGACTGGGATGAGTTGCTTTGTCAAAACTGACTCTTTTCTTTCAGATTTCTGCTTCCCTTTGTCATAAATTCTTTGTGGCAGCGGACAGTCCCCTCCATGTTTACCTCTCTTGCATTTGTTCTGTGGTACTTTTGCACAAAGAATAACTATAACAAATCTTCACAGAAACAGAAGCTGGAATATGAAATATGCTGAAGTTACTTTTAGTTGTGAAATATAGTCTGAAATTTATAATTAAATTGTTCTGGGGGTGGAGGAATACTGTTTTCAGGCAATTAAATACTTTATTTAATTTCTATCTATATCTGGCTTTTAACATTATGATTAAATATAACAAATCTATTTCTAAACTAAGTATTTCTTTAAACAAACAAAAAACCCTACAAGGCATAACCAATTTCCATTTGGTTTCATTTGATTGCTTGTTTTATTTATCAGTGTGAAATTTTAACATAATTGACGCATTCTTGTGGAAATGACTTCCAGGTATCAGCATTTCTAGTGGAAAACCATGCAGAATTTGTAGCGAAACTTAGATGAGTCTGCCTTCCCCAGCTTTATCTCTAAACAAGCCCAACATTAAAGGTGCTCTGCTTTTGTACGTGTCCTTGGTGTAATGTTGAAATACTTGTGATCTGCACCCTTTATGCCTTCTAGAGATGCAATTACACCTGGACTTCCAACTAATGCCTCTAAAATGCTTCTTCCAAGAGGTGACTAAAAGTTTAAGAACATAAAAGACTGAGGAAGTATCATCAGCAAAACTGTCTGACTGGAGATCTGATGGCCCCCTGATGTTCATAGTACTGATTCAGGTTGTGGGTTAGAAGAGAGAAGGGGAGTTGTGAGGTTTTTTATAAGCTAGTTATTTTATGTCTCCTGTTTCCCAGTAGATACCTGGATCTGGTAGAAGTTTAATGATGTAAGCCAAGCCATGGACATGAAATGGTCTGCAGAGAGATCCAACTCATACCTGGTCTCTTCCTGTCCCTGGCCTGTAACATGCCTTTCTTTGCTGCACAGTCAAAGTTCAAGTAGGCTTCTCTCCACACAACTTATTCGTAGGCAACATGGCATACATAAACGACAAAGTCGCCTTGAGCTAATGGATGAATCAAGCAGGAGAAAAGAGAAAAAGGAAACACAACCCACCATGTCGAGGTGGGAAGAAAAGCAATGAGCTACCCAATAAAGCATCCTCCACTGGGCACCCACTGCAGGGCAGCAGGTGATGGCAATGATGAAGTCACAAATGGCAAAAACAAAAGAACACAAAACAAAACTTTTTTTTCTTGTTTTGTCCCCAGTTCAATTTAATTTTCATCAAGACTTGCTCAATCTCCCCATTGGTAGTTACTGTTTATGACACTACTGGTGCTGGTTGGAGCATGTCTGATTAGGTGCAGGTGTTGCACACTAATTAGCCATTAAGTTTTGGCATGTATATTATTGATAATATTTACTAGGTTTTAAAATTAAGATTTTTCATTCTCTACAAAGCTGTGTTTGTTTTCATATGAAGCTGTATACTATAACCTTCAAGGTGAAGTGTGAATGAATCTGCACACGGAGGTATAGACTAGAAAATGCAGGGCAAAAAGGTGAAGAGGCAGAAGAAAAAGAACATTTTTACATCAAAGGCAATGTCTTTGGAGAAGAAACTGAACACAACAGGTCAGAATCCCAGAGTGCAAGGTAGATGAGGGTACTTAGGGTCCCATGGTAAAGGCACTGTCGCACTAGCCTGGTTGCAAGTGACAGGTGAGTTGTAAGTGGAAGGTCCTAAGTATTGCAAGGCTTAGGGTGGTTAAGGCACCATGCAATAGTTCAACTTCTAAGTTCCCCAATATTTTCTCATGTCAAGGGATACTGTGGAGAGACACAGCCATGAGAAGTATGAATGGGAAATAAGGCAGCAAGCATGACACATTTTGTCTATGGGGCAGTATGCAAAGGTGTAAGTGTACTTTACTTTTGTAAAGGAAGAGGTATAGGAGAAAAGGGGATCGTTAATGTTATAGAAATTAGGGACACTGTCTGAATTTTTGAGTTTAACTAAAGTCAGTGGCAACACACAGTCCACAAGGTTTCAACGGGTTGATCAGTAAGTAACATGATTGAAGGATGTTGACTTATTCATGGTAGATGTCTCTCTACATTCACTATGACGATAGTCACTGAACTGCTAGTCTTGGTACTGCACTTTAATGTCCCAATTTAATGGGGATAATCCCAGGAATTTTACAACAGGGAAACCAAGGCAAGGTAGAAACAAATGGCTTGAGTATGAGAAGCTCATAATCTAGCCTGCTAGATCAAGAGATGTGAGCTGAAATCTCTCAAATATTAAGACAAAATGTGTTGAGCAAATCTTCCATACTCTTTGTAGCTTCCCAGGTCCAGTGTGGTCAAACTTAGGACAGGATCCTGTAGCTAATGGAAATGTAAGCTTTTACAAAACTTACTGTTCAACGTCTCCGCCCCCTTTTTTTTTTTTTAAAGAATTTTATTTGGACTGTATCCCCACACACTAGCAATGATAATTAAAACCTCAAATATGGAAAATTATATATTTTTTCTTTACTATCTCTTGTAGTTTCTGTGTTAAAAGGAAGCACAGAACAACACTTATCAGAGTGGACATCTTGTTAAGTATACTTCTTTAGTACTGATCTTTCTCCTACCTTCCTTTCCTGCATATTTTTTTCTCAGAACACAATTTAGTTATATTTGACTGGTTTTGCTCTCTGAGTATTTTTATTTTATCTCCACTGTCCCTTTTTTTTTCCACAGAAATCTTTCACTATTGAAAAGGGAATCCCCCAAAATATAATACAAACGTCTAGATCCAATCAGAAGGTTCAGCGTAAATCTCCTTTATTCTCCTTTTTCACTGTGCAGACTTGCAGGACATGTTTTTTTCTGTGACAGGCAGTGCATCCTCAGAACTGAATATTGTCTTAATAGACAAGAAAACCTTGCATTGCCTAGAACTGGGATTTAGAAGTCAATGTTCCATCACTAATCCTCTTGGCCCAACTGTCTTCTGATGCCCATTTTTACCAGATATTTGAGAATATCCCTATATAACACAGCTATTTGTTCAAGGTGCTGATTTTGTGAGGAGTGTGTAACCTATGAGTTGTGTAGCATCATGAGTCATGCAAGAGGTCCCAAAAGATCCCTCTTCCATTGACATATCTTTTTGCATTAAGCCTTTTAAGGCTGATGATCCCATTGATGTCTCAGTTCTCCTGCTCAGTAAATAGGAGGTCAGCAGCACCAAAGACCTGTTGGCTGGTTATGGCTATCATCTCTGGTCTGTGAGCAGCAGAATTTCCATCTCTCTGAAAGCATAGGGATGATAAGAAATATAAGGTGAGGAAGTATTTTGGGGAATTTAGGAACTTCTCAGGTCTGAATACATTGTGGTTTGGTGTTTGTTTGTTTTCTGAAAAGTAGGGTTCTGTGGCTTAAGTTCACTTATTGAAACATATTTAGTTACCCACGTAAGTGACACATTTCTCTGCTGACCCACAATGGATCCAAGTCTCCTTTTCCTTCTATCTCAAATTGCCATGTCTAATGTTGCATACTGTGAGCAAAGTGTTATCTCTCCGATTTGATAATGCTGTCCTCATTGTACCCTAGATGTCCATTGCAGGATCAGGGCCTGTATTAGTTTCCTTCTCGGTTTCTAGCTGTATACTTTTGCTTAGCTTTGGGAAGCACTGTGGGCCCATTTGCGAAATGACAGTGCTTTCTGCCGGGAAGATC
This sequence comes from Zapornia atra, assembly GCA_013400835.1. Taxonomy (NCBI): domain Eukaryota; kingdom Metazoa; phylum Chordata; class Aves; order Gruiformes; family Rallidae; genus Zapornia; species Zapornia atra. Next base: position 12,691 of record VZTU01033181.1, read on the forward strand.
ATTATGGGCAGAATGCATTCCAATGCGCAAATTACAGTTCTGCTTATAGGGAATTTGTTCTGCTTAATACAAAAGAGCTTTACAAAAGGAAGGTCTCGCTGCACTTTCCCCTAATTTGGAGCTGCAAAGCTAACTTCCATGCTGTGCAGAAATGCACAAGGAGGGTTAAGTCAGTTTTAAAAGAGCATCAGTTGGGTGAAAATGTGTTTGACCTTCACAGGGTTCTTCAGTCATTCTTCAGCTTGAGTGGCTGAGTGAAGAGTGTGTCATTCTGTCATATAAAAAAAAAAAAAAAAGAGAGAGGAAAAAAATTTAAAAATCGATCCTGTCTACCCCTGAAAGCCTTAGTTTTCATTGGCATCTAACTGACATAAATAATATTTGGTTGGATTTTCATGGCTATTTTTATTTAAATGTTCTGGGGTATGCCAGCTAGCAGCAAGGTCCATTTTTATAGCACAGTGAATTCCCACAGTTCTGGAAAATATAATCTGATAAGGGGAAGTTGAACTTAAACCTTCTGTTGCAGTCAATAAAAGCAAACTTCATAACCCAAGACTATATCTCTATTTATAATTGCTAATTATAGATATCTATTCAAGGACACTTTAAAAACAAGATTTCAAATCCATTTAATAATAATAAAAAAATAAAAATAGAAGAACACTGTGGTAGAAAAAAGAGACAGTCAGAGAGAGCTAAAACAATGAAAAAGAAACCAGTGTGTTTACCTGAGCTTTGTACAAGGCAAATATTCTCCAGATACATTCCCATTGTTCTTCAGTACTGTTCTTCTTTGTGACAGTGATCTTGCATTTCTGTAAAAGTTTGCTGACCCTATGGGCCTAGGTGTCATTGTGTATATCATATAAATCATTGGAAGCATAGGTTCTTCCAGTGAAAAACATATAGAAGGAAAATTATGTGTTCTCTGTGTTTGATGTTTACACTCAAGAATTTATGTCTCTTTTGTCAGGTTTGCTTTGGTGAGTTATGCAGAGGGAACAGATGACGCCAAATGTTAGACATTCAAATTACACATCCAATGTGGCACAAGACAAAACCCTTCAGAGAGCAGTTCAAGAGAGGAACCTAGGATGTGTATGCTGAGTCACCCTCTGGATTGAATAGTTTAAGTGTCTTCAAGGAACCAATGTCCTAATGGGAACATCAGACCTAAAAGGTTAAAAGGAGTGCTATAGAAAACTTCCATTGTCTTCAACAGTTTCTGCTTTATTTTTCTTATTTTCTATATAAACTTCTAGTAGGAAAAAAATTTCTGTGTGCTAAGACAGTGCTAACTCTAGCTCCAGGCCTATACCCGCCACAATAAAGGGTAGAGAGGTGACTCAAAGAGGACTGGGACAATTCTTGTTCCTATGTTTTCTGGGCCATAACTTTTTGGCAAACTTATAAAAAGACCAGTGTGTTTCCTAGTGATCTAGCTTCAGGGGAGAGGACAAGATTTCTAGACAACTACATGTTAAATATCTCAATAACTTAAACTGATTACTAAAACATCTTTAAGAAGCAGTGGTGTGAACAAGCCTCCTTAGTTCCCTCTACAGACAAAGAGATGGATTTAGAAATAGGGAATTGTTAAATGTGTTCATATTTGTTCAAAGAAGAAGAAATATTTTCAGTTGGAAATATTTTAAATGTTCTAAAAGTGATAAATATATAATATGCATTATCTCAGTGTCACAAGTCAATGTGTTCCAGTTTTGCCCTTTTTTTCTTTTAGTATCATAAAATGGTTTAGCTCATAAGGAACTTGTAAAGATCATTTAGTTCCAAACCCCCTGCCATGCACAGGGACATCTTTCATTCTACAACTGTCTTTGTCCCAGCACCAAAGTGCAGTGCCACCCACAGCTTGGACATTTTCCTGGGTAGTCCCTTGCAACCCCCCCCCTTAGCTCCGTGGAGATTCTAAGAGGTGATGGGTTCACAGGTGGAGGTGGCATGGCCACAGGCTGCATCACTTGCTAATAAGACACTGTATTGGCGACGTCACCCATTCCGTTTTTCAGGCACGCTTCAGGTCAGATTTTCAGTAACTTATTCTTTAAATGACTATAGTATGTCTCTTCTTCTCTGACATCTGTGATGAAAAGCCGTAATCTGAGAGTTTCCTGGTTACACCTCTGTGAAGCAGTGAACACTTACTCCTAGGGTGTACTTTTATATCAGCCCTCTGTGTATGTTACAGATCTAAAAGAGCTGAATGCCAAGATATATTGTGTTCCCTTCATAATTAGTATTATTTTGACATTTAGCTAATCAGTGGGCAATATTTGTGGCCTCCTTTTTTAAACTCACACTTTAATGAGATTTTAGGGCAGGCCGTCTGAAACACCATGCTATTAAAAAAAAAATCCTATTTTATTTGCTAAAAAAATTAAAAAAGAATCACACAGCAGCAGAACAAAAAAAATAGCTAAATAAAATCAGAATCATTCACGCTGTGTTTAAGATCACTCTTCCCCCTCCCCTCCCCCTTTTTTTTAATGGATACAAAGGTTTTAAGAACTACTTGCAGGAGAAAACAAAGGAGAAATAAAGCAAAGTATATTTAAGACCTTCTTGAAGACATCCGGTGTTAATAATTATATACACTTTAGAAAGAACTACTGTGAGATGGGTGCAAAATGCCACAAGCCCAGCTAATTAAAAATGAGGTTATTAGTTTTTAGTTACACTGCAGTTAGAGATAATGCTACAGAGAGCCTGAGTGAAAGCACATTTTATATTGTGGTAGGAAGTACATTTTATGTGGTATTTTATTTAGTTTAAAGGGTGCTTCTATTTAGAGACAAGAAGATTTCAATTATGAGTTAAAATGGACTCACTGTGTTTTTTCTGTATCTTTCTGGTGAAGGGGAGAGGGCATAAAGGTTGCAAAAATTCTTCAGAATGTGGTATCCCACGAAAACAGTCCTAAAAATTTGTACCCCACCATAAAAGACAGCTGTCCAGAGTCCCAAGATGTAGAGATGTTTGACATCTATGGATCTTGTTTTCCAGAATGATCAACAGAAAATAATAACTTGTTTTAAAAGAATGGATCCAAATATTCTCAATGTGATGCTAATTGTTTTCCAGCACATTTAGGGTCAGATTTCAAAGCAACTTAGCTCCTACATACAGAGTAAAGGAAAAAAAAAAAGTTTCCCTTTTTAAAAGCATTCCTCATGATAAATGTTTTCAGGTATCTGAATATTATTCGAGATCTTTAATAACTGTTGAGTCATTTAAACAAGTCCATATTAATTCATATATACAGAGCCATGAGTATCTACATCTAAAGCACCTTGCTGGGTGTGGTTTTTGGGCAATGTGTGAGAGTCACTACGAGTGAAATCATCTTGCTACAAAGGTCAATGATCAAAAGCTTCTTTAGTTTTACTATGATTGCTCTAAACATCTTGTACTATTGTAGAGCTTCTAACATACCAGTAGTCTTTCCTTTCCTGTAGCAATATAAGAAAATGTGAAAACTAGCTAGTATTTGTAATGTTTCTTTGAAACACCCCTAGTAGAAACAACAGTTTTCATGAGCTGAAGGAGGATGGCCTTTAGAGCAGCAAAAAGATTTGAAAAATTTAAGCAAAGCTATCTGGGATTATTGGGGAGGGGAATAAAAAAGATAGCTCACCCCCTAAAAGAAAATTATACAACAGAAGAAAATCCATAAATTGTAATTTCCTTCTCCTTCATTTATCTATTTATCCATCCACATCTGGGCTGGACTGCAGTAATAGGTCATTTTCTCTGCTCTTACAAGAAGATCCAAACTAAAAATAAGTTTTAATATGAAGTATTATCTCCCAAAAATATTTTTTTTTTACTTTTTTCTAAAAGCCTAAGTGGCTTTAACTGTGCATGAAGTCAGGCTGAGAAGAGTTTTGATGCACATCTCAGTTACAGTCATTTTGGAAGTTTACATATACATACAGCCTTTGACTTGTACTTCTCTGATTTTTTTTCTTTCTTTTTTTTTTTTTTTNNTTTTTTTTTTTTTTTAAATTATAAACTTTGTTTATAGAGAAGCATGTAGGAGAGACATGTGGGATTGTTTTTCTATCACCTGGAGCTGTCAGCCATCAGAGTGAATACAGTCTTCAGGCTAATCTGAGGATAAAGCCAGGGAGATATTCCTTAGAGTGAAACACAGTAAGACCTGCTTCTTCTTTTGGTATTTGACCAAATTAAGTGCAGTGCAGTTCAAAGGATTTAATGACTGTGCTTGTACTTCTAGGCTGACCAGTGCCAGAAACTATTCCTGGGCTCTGGAATACAATTGCCCATAAAGTTAAATTGTTGGAGTTAGCACAACTTTGGTGCCAGGGTACCAGCATTTCTCCAGACAGTTTCTGGGAACTGTTCTGGAGACAACATGATCCAGGGATAACTCCCAATAGTCAGTTTGGATGTGGTCACTCAGTTTTGGAGGTTAAAAGAATTTCCCTGTAAGGGGGTGGACAGGTACACACCAACTGATTTCTGTGTCCAAAACCAGTCTTGAGCACATATAATTTACTAGTATAGATATGGCTTTTGTTTCCACATTGTATATTTCATAATAACACAGAACACAGCATTAATATGATATTAAAAGTAAATTAAAGTGGGAATCAAAAGCTTAATTAAACAAAGAACACTTCCTCTAGAATCTGCCTGGTAACAGATTTAGGAGCAGGGAGGGGGAACATTGCCTACTTGCATCCATTTTGGCTCAGGCAATATTTCAAAATTAAGATCTTCACTGTGAATTACAAAGTGCAGCTCCATCACAGTTCTAATTAGTAAAGAATAGGCAAGTTTAGGAAAAACTGCACAGCATCTGTCGGTTGCTCACAATGCAACCACATACATACACATACATATACACATATAATTCAATGAAAATAAACAATACCTACCACTTTGAAAAGGTCACTCAATCTTTCTGATGCAGACACTTTGCTCCCTTTGTGACCAGATTCACAAAGAGCAGTCTTTCTAACTTCAGCCATTTAAAAAGCTAACCTTTATGCTTTAGATTCCCCTCATCTCTATTGACACACTCTCTTGTGCTGAGGGCTTTGCTCCAGAGGAAAATATCTCCCACTGCTTCCCACCTACCATGGTAATCTTGACACAAACATCAGAACCTTCATCTGCAGTTTAACATTTCAAATGGGAATTTCCACGCATGCAGCTAAAAAAAAAAAAACAAAACCAAACAAACCCAAACAAAGGAGGAGGGGAAAATATCCTTTGGTCTATAAGCAGAGAGAAGCACAGCACGGAAAAGTTTCTGCATATAGACAATGCTCAAGCACTTTTATCAGCCCTGAGGTCATGGGCAGAGAATCTCTTGGGCATCAGACCCCTGTGCAAGATGGGGTGGGGCACAGATACCACGCTGAGCTGGAATGTTCCTGGGTGAGGACACAGCAACCTACCAGTCATGTAAAAATAAAACAAAATCCAAGAATTGATAAGAAGCCCAGTATTTTCTACTCTGTGTACCTGCCAAGATCAGGTTGCAAAGATGAAGCAATTCTACCTGGGGTGGTAAGAGCTTCCTAAGTCTACAAACAGACTGCAGCAGAGCTGGGACACAGTCAATATCATTTTACAGATCCACAGAATGGTAGGGTTTGGAAGAGACCTCTGGAAATCACCAAGTTGAACACCCCTGCTTAAGCAGTATCACCTACAGCGGGTTGCACAGGATCTCATCGAAGGACTAGACTAAGCACTGACCCTTGATGCACACTGCTAGCTACAGGCCTCCCACTACAGGCCTCCGCACTGCTTATCACAACTCTCCTGAGCTCTGCCATTCAGAATCACTGTCCACTCCTCTAACACACATTTACACACTTTGTTTACAAGTATGCTATGAGACAGTGTCAAAAATCTTGCTGATGTCAAGGCAAACAACATCACTGCTCTTCCCTCATCCACTCAGACAGTGACCCAACCATTGAAGCCTATCAGATTGG
>VZTU01033185.1:305-19639 GCA_013400835.1 Zapornia atra
TCACCGCTTAGCTAATTATCTCACTAATAGACTGCATTAGGAGTAAAGTGAGGGTATGATGTCTCCTCTACATGCATGTCAGGGGATTTACTCCAGAGAAGCTCTGCCTAGTCCCTTGGATCAATCACCACTTAGTGGCTGGAAAGCACTGCATGTGTTCCTGGAGGAAATCTCATACCTTAATCCAAATGGAATCTTGTTCATGTTTTCCAAGACAAACTTATAATATGAATGGAAGTGTGATAACTGAGGAAGATCAGGACTCTCTGTGTCTGTCAACAGTTTCAGAGAAGGTGAGTAAACTCAGTCACCTATTTTTGTTATAAAGAGAAAGCAGCTGTTTCCTGTGATGACACATGACAACAGATGCTTTGATCAGATCAAACAATAACCTATAGGAGCCAATAAACTGAGGGAAATATCCTTAAGGCTAGAAATTTTAATGCCAGGAGCCTTCCTAAAACTGTCCTTTGCTGGCCAACATGTTTTAGTCACAAAAATGGGAAAGAAAGCAAGCAAAATACATATGTGCTTCCTTAACTCTACAGCAAGAAGCTGAGCAGCAGACAATTCCACATGGAGGCTTTTCAAGAGAGCAAAGCTGTGGCTAATTTGGTGCAAATACTGTTTATTATCCTCGTGTAACAATTCTAATTTCTTTTCACATGAATCTAGGGGCGACTCATTAATAATAAATATGATTTAAATCCTCTATTGGGACATCTCCCTAATTAGGATATGGCAATTTACAAAAGCAGCAGGGGAAAAAGACATATGCAATGATTTGCATAAATATAACTTGCTAAAACTATTTTTGATTGCAATGCAGTTAAAATGTTAGGGTTCTACATGCCACACGTTGCTACATTCCTTTTTGCACCAGCAATGCCCTGAGTGCTGCTCTGAAGGCATCTGCTACGATTTTTAAGAGTACCAAACCATTTTCCTTGAACATTCCTCAGACATGAAAGCTGTTTTCCACGCTTTGTTTCCATAGATACAGCAACTTTTTTTATTAATCAGAATGATAGCCTGCAAATTGCTAAGCAAACATATCGTCAGCAAGCAGTTAACATTCCACGCTGTCTGTTTAAATGCAGTCCCACTCTGATCACATTTAATTTTGGACAGTTAAGGCAGAGAGGGATGGGACAATGTGCTACTTTCTAAATGAAGATTTTGACACTGTGGTTCGAGACAGAAACCTGGGTCGGTTATCACGTAGTACCACAGCTGCAGGGCATCCTGAGAAGAGCAATCAGTTGCTGCTTAAGGGAGGAAAAATCCCTGTCAGGGAGACCAAATTAAAGCATCATTTCATCCAAGTATTTGACTAAATTGAATTTTAATCCAGGAAACCTAAACAGACAGACAGAATAGCAGAGGGTAAAGGGTTCTCTCAATCTATTGAGTTAAATGGAACTCTGGAAACATGCATTCAAAGTAAAGCCTCCAGTGTCTTTTGCAGAGACAGTGATAGGAGTTTATTTCTGTCTGTCTGAATAGGACAGTGAAACAAAACAGATGGGCTAGTAGTTATTACTGGGCTCAAGTTGCTACATTAGCTTTCCAGGGCACAAAAACCTCAACCCTACAACTTTAACATATACATTAAAGTATCTGAAAGACCTGGAAGAAGTGTGAAGGCTCACAAGTCTTCAGCACTTGGAAGTACTTTAAAATAAAAGCAGATAATTTTAAAACATATCCACAAACATTCTTTCTCTCTTCATCTTCTCCAAGAAACTCAACTGCTTAAAAAGGAGAATGAGATTATCTCAAGAACATTTGCAACAAGTGTCACAAGAGATATAATTAAGCATGGTTCCATGGCAAAATGTATCGTGTTGCAGAAACACAGCATTAAAACTGTCCCTCTCTGAGCAGCAGTCACATGAGACAAGCATTTGATGCTCACACTAAGTGTCCAACATTGAAAAATTCTGCAGCATAAAGCACAAACTTAAGGTGCAAATCCAGTCAACTCTAACCAAGAGGAGACAGCAGTGTCATGGATAAAAAGTAATTCTATGGGGTGGGGCCATCTGCCCATCTCATATTTATATAGCTGGATTTACGGAATAAAGCAGCAGAATGTTGGACCTCCCAAAGTGGACAAATAACTAGGGATGATCCTAAGAAAAATTAAGCTTCATTTATGTTTGTGACAAAAATAAATTCCAGATTCTTGATGTAGCTGTGGCTAGTGTATCTGTCATGACAGTTGTTCTTATTTAAATTTCTTAAGCAAGTCCACCAGCAGTGGGCAGATATTACTATGGCAACTCAGCACAATTGGAGAAACTGTTCTGAAGTTGTTAGGCAACACAATGCCATCAGCTGCTGATGTTGCTTAAGCTTAGTGCAGTTCATGCTGTCTGGAGTCATCTAATTAAGTACTCAAAAAAAAAAAGCACCCTCACTTGGGAAAGCGATGTGGAACCATGCTGGCTTTGTGACAAAAAGTGAAGAATGACAGTACAGAGAGGGGAAAAAAAAATCATATCCCTGGAATAATATTAAATTGACCTGTACTGGTCCATATAAAACAAATCTTAGTAATAGTTTGAGTGCAAATCATCAGTAGACCTGCTCTTCCCTCGGGCTATCTAAAATGTTAAGAACTGATGGTTGGAGAGAAATGCTCTCTCTCACACAGGTCTTGCAGAGGACTCAAGGACATTGCCAGAGCAACACGAACATGGTGCTGCCGCTGCCTGCCGTGTGCTGGCTACATTGGGGAGGAGGGGAGGAGGAAACATCTTTGCTTTTTGGCATGATGGAGTGATAAATTCAAGTACAACTTTTAGAGCAAGGACTAACAAATGACCTAGGAATTATCATCCAATGACTTGCTGCTCCAGTCAGCTGAGTAGCTGCTTATAGGTTTGGAAGGGAGACAGACCTTGGAGAAGGATTTCTCTACATGCAAAAAGAAATCCCTACTGACAGCATCCAGTTTATTCTTAGTTGTCAAAGGAAGTGGAGAACGGCTTATGTCACAAAGACGACTGGAAAAAAAAAAATCACTTCAAATATGCAAGTACAAACTACTGAATTAAACTGAATTAAGACATTTTGGAGTTTTGTTGGTTTTTTTCTTAATCTGCAGTTCCAGACATTCAAACACTTTTAAAATACATGAGGTCAAAGTATCACACAGAAACTTCATACTTCTAATTAAAAATGGAAGGATTTCTTTGGGCCTGATACAGGTAACAAAATACTGAGTGGCTTATACCCTGCAGGGTCCTAGCACTGTGCTTCCACAGAGGTAAGTGCTGAGTGAAAGCCTAACTCTTCGAAGTAAAAACTAGGTCAGCTGCAACAGTTTTAAGAATTACCTCCTAAATTAGACATAAATCTGACATACCAGAAGCCTTCTGCCCTCAACACCTTGAGGACCACAGCTCTGCAATGCTGCTAGTTACTCATATTACTCTTGAAACGTTACTTGTGACAATTTGTGAGACTTCACCCAGCAAAGCTCAGATGTCCTTCTCTGAACAGTTGGAGCTCTCTAACACTAGTCTCTTGCCTGATACACCCCTAGATTTCTTTGTGGAAAGTGGCAATTTATCAGAGATTTTCTGTTGTACTAGTTGAAACAGTTGCAGGACACACACTACAGGAAGAAGTAACCATGACTCCAAAACTAAGTGATATCTAAGGTAAAAATTATTTCGGGTTATATATCCTGGATAGCATTCATCAAACTCTATCTCAGCTCTGCCTCACCTTCTTCTTCATTTCACATCCACTATCTGTTGGAGAATTATCTACTAAAATTTAAGTTTATATCCATCACTCCACTCCTCATTGCTAGGAACTACTGGCCTATCTAGTTGTTAGTCATGACATTTAATTACTTCTTTCCCAGAATCCTATCTGGGTTCAGCAAAACCATCGACTTACAAACTTGGGGAGTTATAGAAGGAGCAGAACTTCAGCTACCTCCTCCTTTAAGCAGAAAAAAATAAAAAGTATCAGAAAATCCTTTTGAGCTAGAAAGTGATCCAGAGAGAAAGTATCAATTAACTCGTAAAGTCAGACTTAAACAAACTGTAAGGAACCATGTGGCCAGCGTAAGAATTGTAAACTAGCTAGTAAACTAGTGACAGGAGAGAAAGGATGGGTTTTAATGTGAGCAGGACTGTTGGGCTGCAGAGATGCCCAGGGTGTTCATATTCCAGTAACTACCTTTTAGTTCATATTTCAATACTGATACTAGTTATGCTGTGAGGCATGTAAATCTATGCATGTTTTACTGATGACAAAATAATTTCGTTATCAACCTGCTGAAATGCAAAACTGAGGAGAGATTTGGCCCCCTTTCTTCATTGCACCATTTCTTCCAGCAAAACAAATGGAAGAAATTAATGTAATAAATCTTTAGAAACTAAACTAACAATGAGAGTAAACATTTAGTAATTTGTGTTCAGAGTTCAAAACGAATCCAGGAGGATCCATCAGCATTGTCTGTTGCTGGACACTCCAAATACTTATTTTGTTTTACATATGTACTTTTACGTGGCAGCTTGTACTGTTGAAAACAAAAAAGATGAATAAAGAATAATATACAGAGTGTGTGTTTGATGAAATTAACTCTTTTCTCATGCATTTTCTTCTAATTTAAGTAAAACCTCAACAGCGTAGTTCAGAGATCTTTTTCTCAGTTGCTTCTATTTGCAGATCACTTCATAAGAGAAGATAGCTATTCTTGGTCAGTTCTGCATACCAAATTTTCCAGAGACATCTACAAAACACTAGACACCAATAAGGATATTCTTAGGTCCCTTCCCAATTCCATTAAAGTCAGTAATGAAATGTAGTTCTGTTTAGTAGATAAAGAACTTAGTTGGAAAACTGCATTTTAGAGAACAGCATCTTCTTCAAGCTATAAATTCCACAACCAGTAGCATTATCTCCAGTGATGCAGTCACTAATGTTATTGAGTGACAACCAAGGAAGCATGTAATCCATATACATTGTCTAGCATACAAAATTGAATAGATAACATTTGCATACCTTTTTTTTTTGCTCTGACAAGCAAGGCTTCAGTGTGCAGAACCATGTAAAGATTAACCAGTCATTTGTTCAACAGCATTGAAGCCACCTTTGGCTACCCATCTTCTGTTGGAATGACCTCAGCAAATACAGTTGTTTTTTCCAAGGTTACAGGACTTCTTCTTGTGCCTATATTAACTGTCTTTATCTTCTCCACTGATGGGCCTCCAATTTCTAATAGAAATGTTAATCCATAGACGTATAACCTTAGCTTTTGCATTATTGAATTTCCTATTGCAGTGATTTTATGCAATATGTTTATGATCACCCTCACTATTTTGTATTCTCTCCTGACTTTGTGGCATGAATAAACTGCAGTTTGTCTGTTTCACTCCCTTTCTTCAAATTCAGTTATTTGAAACATAGTTCTCCAGTCTTCTGGTATCAAATAAATTAAATAACAAACCTTTCACATTTCATGGCTATCAGATGTCTGGAGAGGAAATAATTTGATCCCTTTCAGGTGATCACATTAAAGTGTTTTCATTTTCCTTCTGGATGTAGGAATCCTCATTTTCATGCTGTTATTTCTGTTAACCATCCTCTTTTTGCCTCTACAGTCTATATTATCAACCCTACTAAAAACTGCAGCAAAGTATTCATTTAAGTTTGGGGGAAATATCCACACTATCTTTACTCTCCAATCAGCTAACAGAGAATAAGGACAAGCAGAAAATGACATTATCGTGAGGCATTTAATTTCAGATATAGGTTGTGAAGCAAATGCTATTTCTGGTGGTGAATCCTTAAACAATCACAGACCTATCAGGAAGGGATGTTATTTTGATGTGACTTTAGTAATTAGTGAGGATATAATGTAAGAAATTGCTTTAGGGACAAAAGAATGAGCTGAGGAGAATCAGCTATTTAGTTCTAATTAAATGGGAAGTAAAAGGAAATATAGTCCAAAAATTCTGTTTTAAGTGCACAAACTTAAAATGGATTATTAACAGAATGGTTTGGAAATTAAAAAGCTTTGAGATTCAAATACGGACAAAACCTGAAATTTCTTTCAACTAATGGTTCTCAAACTCCTTTTCCAGTGAACTGTCATGCAGCAGTAAAACAGGTAACTGAGTCTCCCTTAGATAAGGGGCACATCCACAGGACTGACCATATTGTTGGGAAAACACTATGAGACACAAGCTGCTATTTGCATCCCATGGATGTACTATCTACATTTTCCTCTATGGAAGTGTGTATTTACATACATTTTTAGCTGCGGTATGTCAAGAAAGCACACATATACATATTAAGATAAGTTCTCTGCCAAGCCTTTGCCTCCTCTTTATCACCTCTAGACTTCAACAACTTAAAAAATATCATCAAAGCTCTCTGCACAAATGCAGACACTGTTGCTGAATACTAGCAGATAAGTTTGCCCAATTTCTGTTATTACAAATATGTCAGTTTCAACCATTTTCCAGAGGCCTACCGCTGATGCACAGCATGCCAGTGGCTGTCAGGAGCCTGACAGCAGCCCAGCACCTGCCCTTTCCCACTGTCTCTTGGGTTACAGTAGTCATCCACGACAAGGACTTACATCGAACTTGCACTCCAAACACAAAAATCTGCCTAGAAGTAAGACAGATCTAGTACAGAAGTCCAGGCTAACTCTATTCACTATGAACAAGAGAAGGAATACCAAGCTTGTGACCCTAGTTGTCCCTACTGAATGTCCTTCAGCTGAAGGCAAGCCTGTACCCATGCTGCTGAGGGACTGGATTAGACAGCCATGGGCATGATCATCAGTTGGCATTGGTGGACACAGCCACCAGAGAGGACAGGTCCTGTCCCTGTACCAGCAAGTCCTGCAGAAGCACTGTGTGCGCCACAAGCACCTCCAAAACGTCCAGTACCTGGTCTTTCCATGCACTGTCAAATTCACAATGAGTGAGGCTGACCTCCAGTGCACTAAGTGGAGGTCCTATAGATAAAGCTGAAAGTCATACTTTAACCAGAGATAGATCACTAGAACAGTAATTTCACCAATGCTGAGTTTCAGGTGAAAGGATTCTGCTCTCAAAGTTAGACCGCAGCCCACAGTATGGGACAGATAAGAAGATGAGAGCAGTATAGGTGAAGTGCTCTCCAACAGCAGGAGTCCCTGAAAACATTCTATCTGACTCATTAGGAATTATTCTTAAGCTGAGTGGAGAAAATTGAGTCATAAATGACTCATCCACTTACCAGATGGGAGGAAAGCATATATGAAATTTGGGACTGCCACTTGGTGAACACCATGAGCCACTATTGCTTGAACTGTGAGTCAGCTTCACTGCCTGCCACAAACCAGAGAGCATAGAGAGTGATGGATGCAGAGCAATTCACACCTTCACTTTCTGCCTAGTCCCTTTACTGAAGTGTATCACAAAGGAAAGGTGTTTAGAATTTGACTTCTGTCTCTGTTTAGCTACCAAGCAAGCACAGATGTTAACTGGCCTTCTCCAAATCAGGTTCATATCTTCACTTTTACACAGCCGTTACAGGTAGCCAATAAAAATTCAGGAGATGAAAAAGATTTTGTCACATCTTCTCTGTTGTAGGCAGCTTCTTAACTATTAAATATACATAGGTATTTTGCTACCAAAGCAGGAATGCTCAAAGTTTGGTAAGCAATGCCAGAAATCTGTAACCTTGCACATCCTAACTGTTCCAATAAAAGTGGAAAATCAAGGCAGAGAGAAAGCAACAGCTACTCCTCTTCAGTGGTACTTGCCAAAAATCAGGATTATGTGCTTCATCTTTTAGAATCAGAAATCTCAGATAGCAGAAAGACTAACTTCAGAGCGTGGATTTGCATCAGACCCTTAATTTGATCTCCCATTATCTGTACTGGAAACCTCTCTGAACTACTTTTGTACATGCTGGAAAGCCTGTAACATCCTATCCAGTCCCTGAAGCCTTAAGCAGCTTGCTCTGAGACTGGAAAGCTGACTATAAATCAGCTTCAAGTTGACATCTGAAAATACAAAGCACATAACCGCCCATCCTTTTTCTGGACTGACATCTGACAGCTCAAGGTTAGTCAAGGGCCCATCAGCCCTGTCCTACTCATTAATGTCATAAGGAGCTTAGTGAGACACAGCTCTAAGTTTTTTTGTCTTCAGTCTTACAGTCCAAACATTCCAGATTTTCACCTGAGTGACAGCAGCAGCCTCCCCAGCAGTGCATTACTCTGAAGCTTTAGAACAATAGCCACTTCACACATACTGGCACTGGGAGCTGAAGACGTAGTTTCTATGGGAATGAGAAGTATTTGGAAACCACAGTCTGCTAGTTGTTGCTCTAGACCAGAATTTAAGCCTCAGCTTACTGTGGTGAGCTCAGGTCACCTATGGCGACATACTACAGATGGGTATGTCTTTGCAGTCATTGTACAGTTACCCTACTGCAAGTATGAAACAGATTTACATCATTTCATAGTGAAGATCCCCACGTTATTACTTGTCACAGCCACAGAAATCACTTGAACAGGTGTGACCTAATACACCATAAAGCTCATGAGCTATTTGCAGGAATGTCTTACGCAGTTCCTGATCAAAGTATCACAATCTAAGTAAGCATTACCATTCAAATATGTTCAGCTAGAGAAGATATTTTCACAGTATCTAAGAGAAATTCAGATTAGAGTTTTTGCTGGTCCATAACACTAAATAACACTGCATCTATGCAGGCTATCATCATCAACATTCAACTGGCAATTTGTGAAGGAGAATTTAAAATAAGAAATTAAACATTGGCAAACATAAAATTCTTCTGCTTGGAAAAGACTCTTCATCAGCATTTGAAGTACAAGAATTTTTTCTATTGTACATTTAATAAATAATGATTGATGCCTAAAAATTACATTAATATTATCAGAGCCACATTCCTGAGCTTTCTTTTGCCTTTCTTCCATAGGGACAAAATCAAACTGGTGATTTCCATGCTAAATATTTGAAATATTCAAGTAAAGTTCCATTCAAGTCAACTTTTTTTTTAATGTCTATATTCATCATGTGTGGCAAAAAAATAGAGTTTTTTATCCAGAACAGCAATTCCATTAAAACAAACATAATTTTGGCTGAATTATTCACTTTCATTCTTGAAAGAAGAGCCCTTAGTCCTAACTAGAGTTCTCTCCACCCACTTCTTTGGAAGGTGGGATTTTTCTGTAGCTACAAGTGCAAATCTGACACTTAAATTGCAATTAAGTAGCCCCTCATTTCCTTACAGAGGCTAATTTTAAAAATGCCATATATGAGATCTGATGAGGGAAAAAAAGAAACATATATAGTTATGGTACTCAAACACAGCAACCTTGATGAGAAAATTCCAGGTAATTTTTTTGTTTACAGCTATTATGTTCGTTTCAGTCTTTCATGCCAAGTCTTTCTGGCCTGGGACCCACAAAGGGACATAGAAATGTGATCTTTATGGGTCACACTTGTCAAAAGTTTATTTAACCACCAGGCTAAGAGGAAGAGGTGGTCCCAAACACTCATTCAGTGCTTTTCTTTAAATATGTTGCATTTTTTACATAAAAGAATGAGAAACAGAATGCACATAAGAACAGCCTAACTATTGCCAAGCAGCGGGCTAGTGACCTAGGAGACAGAAGCTTGCATTATCACCTGCATTCCAATGTTTGCTTCTGGTGTTTTGTAGTAACACAACACGCTGAAATGTTAAGAAGTGCAAGAGATTTCAGGCAGACTTTACTGAGCCTTCAAAGGACACTGGAAGTTCTTGCTGACCACCTGAAATGTGACTTTCCAGCTATTACCACTGTGAGGGCGCTATGGTCCCACCTTGTGTTAAACAAACATTTACATTTTTAAGTTTCAAGAAATAAGATTTGAATTTGAGTTTGCTTAGAAGACTACAGCTAAACTATTCAGAAGCATGGTGTCTGATTAAAGCACAGTCCTGGGGGGAGGATCAAAACTGTAAAGCAATTCAAAACTGTTTTCAATAATTTCAAAATTTGTATATAACTCTTGAGAAGGCAATATGAGAAGAAATAGATAACATTGCTTTTGAACTGTATGTTTTAAAAAGTTAGAAACAGAGATTTACAGAAACTGTCACCATAACAATTTCTCTTTGACTATGAAAAATGTTAGCCTAGTAAAAGTCTTTAAAGATTCACTGAAAGACATCATTTTCATTACAAAAGTGACCCTTCTGGCAGATGAGGGGACCTGAGAAACTCCTGAAAGAACTGAAGTCTGGCTTCCCAAGTTAGCTTGTCCCCTGCTCTTGTCCCAAAGACAAACCAGTAGATGCTGAATTTTCCTGACTTTTACTTTAAGATACCAGAAACTGAATGGCTGCAAAATGAAACTGAGTTTCTTTAAAGATTAGGGTAGGTTTTACAAGAGAACAGGTACTACAAAACCTGGCAGTGGGAGCCAAGTCCTATAGCTATCTGGAATAAACATGTGTTGCTCAGATTAAATGCAGTCCTTGATATGGCCACAGAAGATATGTAAAGCTACAGAGGATCTAAGGTCTCCTACTGTTGATAATGACTCATATCCTGTATTTTTCACATAAGACAGCAAGTTCCAGCTATTTATGGTACAGCCCATTTAAAATTTCTTTTCATGAAGAAAAAATGCTGTCAGTTGCCATTCAGGAGTTGATGTAGGAGGCCAGCTAGCATGTTACAGAAATTATCAGAGAAAAATACTATAATCAGAAAAAAGCCAAATGTTTCCTCTTGAGCCCTTTGAGATAGCAGATGCAGAGTCATAAGCAGAATCTTTTGTTTCTGAAGATTTTGTTCATACACAGATCACCCTAGAAAAAAGAATGGTGGAAAAATATGGTACGAATTTTTTCAGTCCACCGAGTTCTATGCCACCTATCTCACAGACATATCAATTCTTTCCCCCACCCTGCCCCAAAACACAGGATGTGAGCATATCTACGCCCTTGTGGAACTGGAGGGGGAAGGATCAGAGTGCGTGCTCGTGTTCGCTGCTGACTCATGTTACGGTCAACATCTTGCAGGCAAAAGGGGGAATACTCCTTAAATGCAAAGTTACAATTTACATTAGTTTAATTAAAGCCTTAACAGTCTAATCAAAGAATTATTTGTCCAGTTAAAGTGCGATACAAGCATTTATAGTTCAAATTTTACTGAGTCAAAGCTGATACACACACCCTGTCTACGATCTACCCATTTCTCTGGTGTTACCCTCAGCTTTTCACTGCCCCTTTGGGGCCTAACAACAGTCACTTCAGCCTACAGGAACACTATAGTGAGACCTTACTGTCCCAAACCTTCACAGGGAGGAGCAGAATGGTGGTGAGGTAATGATGGTGACAGAAAGGGAAGGTCCTTCCTTTTGCAAGGAGTATATTAGATTGATGGTTTCTTTCTCCTCACCCTACAGACCACTTGACACTATTTTCACACATTTTCTATGTTTTTCCACCTTGTTCTTTCACCAGGTATTTCTACCTGGAAGTTATTTTCTATAAATATCATATANCTGCAGAATTACTACACTATAGGAATTTAAAACCATAGTCATTGTAGTTGAATTTCAGTTGTGAACTGACTCAACAGTCCATCATAGTGATTAAAAGACATTTCTAGGCAAAAGCGCTGACTTTTCCCCCTGCAAGTGGAATAAATTTTAACAGATGTCTTGTTTATTCCATTATAATTTTTAACTGATTCATCCAGATGCTAAAACACTGTTAATACTTCACTACACATACAACAAGAGTTGCAGAACGTAATTAATTTCAAACTAGTCCCTGATTGCTGAGGGATGGTTTATAAAATCAAAATGGCCAATTAAAAATATCACCAGGCAGTAAATTTTACAAGTGCTGAGTTTTAGTTGTGTAGAAAGTCAGGTGTTAGGACACTTGAGTATGATATTGATTGATCTCTCCAGAAACATATTCTGCCATCATTCCCCTTGGAATGCATAGGAATTTTGAATGAAAATCAATAGCAGGATATTATGCTGTGATTAAATGCCTTAGGGATGATGTATATAGTGAAAAAAAAAATTGAGATCACCCAAGACAGGATTATCAGCAGTATAAACATAT
This sequence comes from Zapornia atra, assembly GCA_013400835.1. Lineage (NCBI taxonomy): Eukaryota > Metazoa > Chordata > Aves > Gruiformes > Rallidae > Zapornia > Zapornia atra. The sequence goes on from VZTU01033185.1 coordinate 12,432, forward strand.
TCCAATAAAGAAACTGCAGTTCTGTTGCAAGGAAACCTTCACAGAATCACAGAATGGATGAGATTGGAAGGGACCTGTCACGATCATACAGTCCAACCCCCTCACTTAAGCACAGTCACCTATGACAGGCTGCCCAAGATCATATCCAATCAGGATTTGAATATCAGCATGGATGGCAACTCTACTACCTCTCTGGGCAACCTGTGCCAGTATTTGATAACCACTTTCACGACCGAAGTGCTTACTGAACTGCCTATTAAAAATTGATCATATAAGTAATGTCAAAGCAAGAACAGACAAAGGGATTTACCAAGGGAGTAAACTATACAGCCCTATGCTGTCAGATCTTTTCCCATGTCATTTCTAAAGGGGAAACTTTGATGCTACATTGTGAAGTAGTCAAAGTCTGACATACTGGTCTTTGGAGACATAAAGGGAGCATTTGCAATCTGTATGCACAATCCCTGGCCAAAATATTTATATTGAGAAGGGATGAAGATGGACAGGAGATGTCGCTACCTGGTTATGAGTCCCAAAGGATGATTATGAGCAAAAAACATATGCATTGTTTTTATCTAACAAGATACACAGACCCAAACTGCAAGTGACAGAACAATATGGGTAACACAGAGTCCACTTTTCTGACCGTGATTCTAAACTAAGGTTATCCATGTCAAATGTCACAATGAAAGACCAAAGGAAAAGGTAACTGCACTGTTTAGCGGAACAGTTATTTCCACTGTCAAAAGGGGTAGAAATCAGTTCTCAGGTCCACCTACGCAACCACTCCAGTTTCTAGCCCTCTGCAAGATTCTTGACTGTGGAATGGTTGCAAAGGGAAGGTTTTCCTAAACCTGAACTCCTGCAGTCCCTTCGCAGGAAGAATAGATCAACGAGAAAGAAATTAAAAAAAAAAAAATTGGGATGCATATACTTTCCATTTAGAAACCAAATAATTCAGGTCAAAAGGGGCTTCAGGAGGTCTCTGGTCCCAATTCCTCCTTAAAGCAGGGTTAGCTATGAGGTCGGATTGCTCAAGGCTTTATCCAGTTTAATTTTTTCAAAATTAAATTTGCAAATGACTCCTCTGAGGTACATGTATATCAGCAGGGAAACTGGGAAACTGCTAGAGTATAGCTGATTTATAATATACTGCTGAACTGGAAAAAAATACATTGAAACTGCCAGCACTGAGGTAAGACAACTCAGGGTTCAAGGCTCTTCTGAACTCCTATAAAACTTCCTGGATATTGTTACAGCATATAAACATGAGACAATGAATCCAAATTAATTTGTGTACAAAGCTGGACTCTGTGGGACATACTTGAAATACCAGTTATGTGCTTTAGAGAACTCCATCCTCTGTCATAATAAGAAACTTTATTGCAGCAATAAAGCAATTTATATGTCTTAGACTTTAAGGTTTCTTGCTCCAAACAGATGTGCAGTCTGGCCCACAGAGACTCTTAAGCCAACACTCCTCTGCCATGCCGGTATTAATCAGAGTAATGTCTTTTCTAAAGTAAACTTTTTCCAAATCATGCGTTTGGCCAAACCCCATTCAGCACAAGAGGAACACAAGGCAAAAAGCAGGGATGAGACAGAGATGTTCTGCATAGGGCCAGAAGTGCTTCTGCTTTTAGCCAGATTATTCTGAAGATTTAAACCAAAATTATTGTATGACAGCTGGGAATCCTAACTCATACCCGTATCCTACAGAAGACTAATCACAACAATTTCACATTTGGAAAAAAATAAAGTGAACAGAAATAGTAACTACACAAGAAGTATTCAATAAAAGTTCTCCAGAAACCTCCAAAGCTTACAATAGCCCCAGCATGAAAAAAAAAGAAATCAGGTAGCATCTGAATGTTTGCAAATTCAATAAAGAAAGAAATTAGAACTCAAAACTGTTTCCAAACAAATGAATACACCCTCCCCATCTCAGCTGAAATAAAAACCCAACATCCCCCCAAAAAAAAACTAACCCAAAACAAAGCAAACCACAAACAAACAAAAAAAACAAAACCCCCACAGCCCACACCACTCCCAGGTCACTGCAATCTTTCCAGATGCTGGTTCTTGTAAGTAGATTTACCTGAAGAATTTACAGTTCTAATGATAAAAACTGGGAAATAGTGATGAGTGGATAATTTGATTAAACCTTTTTACTTCATTTGATCTTCATTCCAGGTACTGCACAGAGGTCATCATCAATAGCTTAGGTACTATGATGCATCACTGCTCCTAAGAAGGCGGTGCTCATGTCTTTGCAAGGAAACATGCAAATGCAAACTTGGCTCCTTAAGGCATCCATAGAGCCAGCGGGAACTGCGCAGTATGAAACATTGTGTATGTCCTGCACTAAGGGCTTTTGTTAATCCTCTGCCTGTTCAATTAATATCTCAACCTTCTCAAAGAATAAGACTATATTAGTAGTTCCTAAATTAATTTTCATTAAACTAATTGTTAAAAATAGGGATCAAAAAAATGGCCAAAGAATGAAGAATAATCCATGGGTGCATTTCAGTTCATTTGACTTCAACATACTGTCCTTTTTTTTTTTAAAGCCATTATCACAAACACACACACAATAAAACTTTCAAGAAAATCACTAAATTGTCCTTTGGAAATGTGCCTATCTCTTCAAAGGTATGAACAAGCAGGAAGAAAACATTTTTAGCAGCACTTTGAAATTCACGTTTCAGAGTATGGTTTGTGAAGTCTGAGAGCATGCCATGCAAATGACCTTTCCTTTCTTCTGAGTAATTAAGATATAGAAAGACCCTTAAACTGTATCAGTTTTGACAGTGACTGTCTCTCAAGTACCTGGATTTAATCATCAAGATGATTCTCTCTTGTTGTACTCTCGTTTCATTTTTTGCTGTTCCTATTACAGAAATTCTGCAATTCTAACAAGAAAACTCCAAACTTCAGCTTCTAAAATGTTTTTCTTCCTTCCCCCTCCCTTAAAAACATCCATAACTCATATTAATCCCAAGACTGTAAAAGCTGATAATATGTAACGGTTGGAGAGAGTATAAAGAAAGAAATAAAAGAAAAAAAAAGAAAATCAGTGTAAAGCATCCCAGTGTGAAACACAATCTCAAGATTCACTGCCATGCAAGTTTAGAATGTGTACATTTCATCACGCATCTTTTGACTTGATTGTTCCTAAACCTTTCATATGTTTGAAAGATAAGAACAATGGAAACATCATCTATCATTAGCTGTATTAATGGATAACATGTATTTCATATAGACTGGCAATGAATTACAGTTTGCAAAAATGTTATTGCATATATTGGAATAAGGGTGTCTTACTTGAAAGAATTATCAAAAGTTACATGGAGTACTGCATTAAAAATACTGCCTGAAAACACGTTTATCTAAGGCTCCTTTGTATTGCTCCTATCATTGAGGCCCTATTATTCTAGCTACCAAAACATAACCATGAGAATCTCACCCTAAAAAATGAATGATTTATACCCCTGAGAAAGCTCATCTTATAAGAATAAATATACAAATCAAAAGAATCAGAAGTCTTAGAGAATTTGAAAACAACAAAAAATTGCTGGTTAAAAAAAGTCAATCACATACTTGTATCACATACATGTTTTGACAGAACAAAGACAGTAAATACTTCCTTTGTATAGGATTTTTCTTTCTTTCTACCTGTTCTTAATTTGGAATTCAGTTGTCCCCACATTCAGCCATGTAGGGATGAAAACCTCCATAAACCATTCTAACCACTGCACATCTAAACAAACAATAATTAAGCTCTAAAATACAAATGTTAACCCCAGCAATAACCATTGAGTTTAACGGCCAAAATAAGCCTTTTGGCTTCTTTTGCTTCTCCTAGGAAACCAGAAGCCTAAGCAAGGAGCAAACAACTCTGGCACTGCACCTGTCCCAGGTCAGCATCTGCAAGTTGATGCTATAAAAGACCAGCAAGATCATGGTAATAAGTCATTGCTACAGAAGGCACTCTTCACTCCTAGACCTGTGCCATTCCATCACAGATTTGGGCACAGGACAGTCGTGTTAGATACAGCATTTCCCCATAAAGAGATGTTCAGGAGGTTGGCATTCAGTTTGAGTGCTGGGACTGGTTAATGAACAAGTCTGGAAAAATAAGGAGGCTCCTCCTCCAGATCTTCTTTGGACCTATCTGTCATCCTTAAAGGCTACTGCTATATCAGCACAAAATTAAAATCTCACTAAGAAAATAGTTGCAATAAAAATGTTTCTGAACAAAGCAACAGCGGCAGCAAGAGTCTACTGGCAGATGGACTGCAAGCTCTGACTAGAATATGAACTTAGATCGTGGCAAATAATTAGCATGCCTAAACCAGAGATATTAAATTATTTCCTTTAAGATACTTTTAGGCAAGAAGCTTACTGTGGATGGCAAGGAGCAGAATTAAACAGACAGGAAAAATGTCTAATACAGGAAATCGTCTGGGTAACAGCAACTAATGATTTAGCTACTCATAAAAAAAAAATCACTACAACACTACAAACATTAACATTGTTAATAGCAGTGCTTATCTCTCCTGTAAGTCAGCTTGCTTGCTCTCTGTCACCTAAAGGTCCTTCAGCAGCAGCATCATATTAGTTGCTGCAGACACAGGGCAAATGACCTGTGCACACAAGACCCCTCTTTTCTTTGCACAGCAAGACCAGTAGGCCTTTACTTTTAGGAAGGGAAGAGCTTTCAGCTGCCACACTTCACTGTGCATCAACCATACAGTCCTGTTATAATGGACCCCATGGGGAAAACTGAGCAATGAAACTAGAAAAGGTGAGAGACTTCCAACCCTTTGAAGGACACTAGATCTAAGTAATAATAGTCACATGAGTTCAATCACTTTACTTTGTTTATTCTTAATGCCAGACAACAAAAGATGTGCTTCAACGGGCCACATGAATCTGATGAATACAACACTGCTACCTAAAGGGTCAAGCTCCTTCCCCTTACCCTAAGTAGTGTATTACTGCTGCTTCCCATGTATTAGTTCAAGCATTTGTGCAGCCACATGGTGAGCTTATCAGAAAACTGATTTGGTTGGAACTAAGCCAACAAAAAACCATAAAAACTGATTCATTTTCAATCAGCATGGTTCCTTGCTCCAACATACTGTGTGCTCCCTTGGCAACAGCCCAAAGGACAGGGCAAAACACATGGCAGAGGATGAAAGGAAAGGCAGGATCTCTTTGCAGTAGAAGCATGGCTTAAAAACACCAATGTCAGAGACCTGGTACCAGTTAAATAACCTGAATGGAAATTCTAGCCATGGACCTTACATCTTCTATGTTCGATTAAGATATGTTGAAATGAAAGCTGATATTTCCTCAGTAATTAAAGTCAGATATACTTTGATTAGAGAGGAGTACATATGATTTTTTAAGTGCATAAGTTTTACTGAAGTGAAAAGTAACAGTGTTCTTGTCATTCTAGAGGTGAAACTTGGTATAAATGGCGCACACTTCACAAAACTGAGAGCCTGCTTTGCAGACCAAAATAGTAGCTCTGCAGTCAGTGCTCCAAAACACGAAAGCAATGGCTGGGTCTGCTATTGAATGAATCATAGGTGGGGAGTGAATTAATCAGCGTAAAAAATCTCAGTGCATAAAGTAGAGAAACTAAAGGATCTGCAGTTCGAACTGTTAATTTAATTGCCTTTTCAATGTATTTCCATGGTACAGCCAATCTTTCAGCTCTCTCTGCAGCGCTGCCACTGCTCGGTTCTTCAGGGAAACTAACCACACTGGAACTGCTTTAGCTTCACGCAATTTTAATATATCTGCAACTGAAGCTTTTTCATTTCATTATTGACCAAAAAGCACAATCTAATTTCTTCAGCTCTATTTCTTCTGTAGTCACGTTTTTATGCGTATTCGAGACCAACATGATAATCTATCATGCAGCAGTGGTTATGCAAAACTGTGTCTATTTCTACCATAAGAGGGTGGGGGTGAGGGAACCTATGCCTTTCAACAAGAAACTTTAATGTGGAAAAACAGAGTTTATTTTAAAATGTCATTCCTATGACATTTTTGCCTTTTTTGGAGACGCGAGGCTTGTTTAAAAGATAAAAGCACTTTGGAGCCCACAGTTCCCCAATGAAATGGAAACGTGAGTCCAATTCCTTGCAGTTGCATAAAAGCACAAAAACCTCAAGCATTAAATCTTAACTTTTTGTTTGATCATTGCTGAATGTCAACTTTAGGATCTTTACTCTTTAAATAACTTCATTTCCTAAAATATCCTACCAACTAGACCTCCCATGAAATAAACCCCATCTTTTACTACTGGACTTGCAAAAACCACAAAGGAGTATTCTCAAATCTTGTAGCTGATTTAGATTGCTAATAAAAATCCTTTATCAAATGTAATGAAACCTGCGATTACACCAACTGCATTAGAAAATGGTTGACTGTGACTGAAATGAAATTCAGTAAGTATTCAACTGTGCATAAGGTTTTAATTAAATTCTTCCAATACTTGACATTATAGATATTCATAGTACTGAATCTTGATCCCGGACTTTCTTAGATTTCAACTCTCTGTGTATTGGACAGAAGTTCAGTTAGTTACACATAAAGTATTAGACATGAAAGACAGGAAGAATAACTGAAGGAATAATAACATGACAGGAAGAATAACTAGTATAAGTGTATGGCTATATAACATCCTGCCTTTGAAAAGGATGCATAAGACATATACATGTGTTGTTGAGCTCTAGAACATCCACTTGTGCATGACTGCTGCAATGCCAGTACCTGTGTAATGAAAGATAACATCTTTAAGCAAATGCATACATTTGAATCTACTGGATAATTATATTCCTGTTCCTTCCCATCCTCTAACTGCTAATGACATTTACTTGCAGCTGGGAAGTTTCTTCTCTAGCAAGCACCTCCAACATCGCAGCTTCACCCCAGCACTCAGTAGTCCAAAAGAAATGGCTGCTGAAGGTACTATTCTGAGTAACAACACTGTGTTATGGTATACAAAATTGATCATCTGTAAGAGGCAGAAACAGATTTATTATATCCTATTAAGAATAAAATAGTAGGATGCTAATGCCCATAAATCCAAACTAGAAGCACAGCTGCATTTCACAGGTAAAAAATATTTTTAAAATTCTAAAATTATACAGCTACCTTTATCATTGCAGCACATTACTAAAAGAAGCAAA
>VZTU01033191.1:0-16192 GCA_013400835.1 Zapornia atra
CCAACCCAGACCATTCTCTGATTGTCTCCAGAGCACATGTTGTAGTTTCTTCCTGCCAGGTGTGTGGTTAGTCCCACTGGAGACAATTTGCTCCAGGAAGCATTATGCACTGAACCCCAATCCCTTCATTCGTTCCAGACAGTACATCATACCACCAGTATCCCACCTGGAGAAATCCTAAATCCTTGGAAGACCTACCAAGATTTGAGTCAAATGCTGTGAAGAGCAGCCCAGCTCAAGCAGAGAGCTGAGCCATGGCCCTGCACATGAAAGATTGGTTACTAAACAGTGCTGTTTCTATTGGTTTAGGTAGCAAGAGATTTAGAAGACAAGCAAAGCCTGGGGGGCAAAGAACAACTTCACACTTTCTTTGCTCTTCTGATAATACCAAACATGCAAAGTTTATAATAAAGAAAATACTTTAAAGGGTTCTGAGAAAACAACCCAGAAACTGCTTACATTAAAAATTATTTTAATATAAAGAAATATATATCCCTGGGTTTAGAAATAGAGCCTGAAACCAGAAGTCTCAGCCCTCCCTTTGTGGTGACACACACACTGCCCAAGCCCTGCAACAGAGACTCTCTTAAGCAAATCTCAGCCTTTAAAAGCCACACAGCAAGCCCAATTATTAAGCCTATCATTTCAGGCTGAACTTCCCAGGGAGCTGTTTTATTTTTATAGCCAATAATGTGAAATAGTTTGGCTTTGAGATATAATTTTCCACAGAGTTTTGCAGAATCTGGCCTCTTTTGTGGGACTGATTCTTATTTATGCCCTGCTTTCATTGTCAGGAAAAATAAAATAAAATTAAAAGGTGGTAATTGGCATGTGAGCTGAGCTCAGCTGTGTGATTTTAAAGATGCAGCCCCATCCACTGCAATGGCACAACTCCTGTCCTACACGTGGGTAAATCAGGTCAAGCTCCTCCTGTAATATAATTCTAATTAATCCTACCTCTCTCATCTAGCCCTGGAAATTAAAATGTCTAGTCCAAAGCTTCAGAGGACTACAGACCCCTTGTCTCCAGAAACACTGCAGAGTGAGGGGGAGCTCATTAGCTCCCTTTTGTGGATGGCAGTGGGGAGCAGCATGTGCCTGGTCTTCCAGGTTTAGGTGACTGTTACAAGGGGCAAACCCCCCAAGTGCATGCTGTCCTGTAAAATGTTTTCCTACTTTCCTGGAGAGAAACAATTTTTAAAAGCCATTTTGCATTGTTTTCCCAGACTGCACGTGGGTCAGCCTGCTGCAAATAAAGTGATTACACTGTATGGGGCCACGTGCCTTTTCCCCAAGTAAAACCCACGTTGCCTATTTTAGGAGGTCTCACATGTCTCTTAGCTGTCACTTCTGATAAGTGTACAACTGCTCCAAGGAAATTGTACTACTATATCTCCCTCCATCAGCTCTGGCTCTGCTGGTTCCCCCCCCTCCTTCTCTGCACGAGTTACCTTAGGTGCCAGGAGAGTTTCCTCCCAGAATTTATTGTAGCAATCTTAATTAAATTAATATTCCTGAGTGCAAGGCTACTGGGAGCTGAGGCTGGTATGAGGTTCATCGACTTTCACTTAGAGGGTAAAGTTTCCAGTTTTCACTCTCATGAGGCAATATGAAAAATTTATGACAGGAGCAGGAGAACTCTTGCTAGAGGCAATGACATCCCTGTGCAATTAAAACACTTTCAAGTGGCTTTTTCCCCCCCCCTCCCTCCCTTCTCCTTCCACTCATCTTAGAAAACAATATACAGAGCAACTGGATTCTGCACCAGTTCTAACTTAAAGATCTGTAAGTGGTTAACAAATTATAACCCAATCATAAAAAAAAGTCTTAACAGTTTGAAAGGTAACATATTGTACAAGGTTATGGCCAGATGGTAAGGTGCTTTTTTCTCTCTTCCCTTGCCCTCTCCCCTTTCTGTCCTCTTCCCTTGCCCTCTCCCCTTTCTGTCCTCTTCCCTTGCCCTCTCCCCTTTCTGTCCTCTTCCCTTGCCCTCTCCCCTTTCTGTCCTCTTCCCTTGCCCTCTCCCCTTTCTTTCCTCTTCCCTTGCCCTCTCCCCTTTCTTTCCTCTTCCCTTGCCCTCTCCCCTTTCTTTCCTCTTCCCTTGCCCTCTCCCCTTTCTTTACTCTTCCCTTGCCCTCTCTCCTTTCTTTTCTTTGAAAACCAGTTCTAAAGCTGGCAAGCAACAGAAGAAGCTCCCTCCACAAATAACAACAGAGACCCTGCCTTGCACTCTGAGGTGATCACAGCAATGCTACTGAACCCCTTAATAAGCACTTGCAGAAGAGGGCAAGGCTGCATATGAGGGGTCCCAAGTTTTATTTATGCTCTGTAATTCTAGTGGGAGATGTCTCCTGGCACAATCCTGAGAGCCAGGCTGCTGTAATTAACTGCCCCATGTCATGTCATCCTGCTGTAATCTGTGCATAAGCAATAACCCTTTTAGAGAACCAAACATTGAAAGCAGCAGGGAGACCCCATGTCTGTCTTGATTGCCCCATGTTCTCAGACAAGTCACACAGTTCTTGGAGAACTATGCCTTTGGTTCTGAGCAGCTCTGGGCTGGGATGCCTTTGAAGAAAACTCCTTTATTCTTTCTCATTTTGCACAGCTGTGTAAGTGAGAGCTTTGGGGCAAGTCAGCTTCTCTGTAAACTAACATTCAACTATTGCTGTGGCTGCAAACCATGGGGAATAAAGAAATAATAAATACTTAATAACCAACATAATGCAATGGTCCTTTCTTACCTCACCAGAGGACATAATTTTTTCACAGAGTGTGTGTTGCAGAGCACACTGCAGTAACCAGAGCTAACTGTGTAACTCTGAAAGGATGGAGAGTATACTTTCAATGACCATGTATAATTCCCCTGAACAGCATGTGCCCTGAGAGAAGAACTTACTTGAATACCCCATGCTTCATTTTGAATGTGCTAATCTTTGTTATCTCTGGATAGTTAACGTTGCTGCAGTGCAGTAGTCTTTAAAAGCAAGTATTAGATGTTAGGCCTTACATTGGGAAATAATGAAAAAGGAAAGTTATAATTTCTTAAATTCACTTCAGAGTTTAGACCTGAGCAGTGTAAAGAATGTACATATAGGTACCCACCAGCTGATCTAAGCAGCAGAGCTATAGCCTGTTAAATGCCATCTTAACTGCTCATAATGGCAGAAATATAAATAGGCTGAGAATTATTGTTGTAGGATGTTGGCACAGTAAAAGATTATGAGTTTAAATTCACTTTCATGCAAAGGTAAATCTATTGATTTATCTTTGGAAAACTTCCTTGATCCTCACATTCACTTTATCTCTGCCCTACCACCACTTCCCTCCTCCTCCCTCTGCCTGTCAGTTCAGCCTCTCTTTTGGGAACGTTTCAGAACTGGGATAGTGTGCAGAGCCACCTCAGAGACCTGGATTACCAAACAACTCACACCTCCAGCCTCAGCACAAGCCCCAAGGACCTGTTCTGTGACACAGCAAAGCTCCTCTGGTCCTAAAAGACAACTGAGTAACACAGACCTTCTATTGTGAAATGCAACAAGGGCCATGACATGATACACTGCCTGTACCAAAACCTGGATGTGTGGGCTCAGGCCACCACCAACAGGCCAACTCTCCAGGCAGCATCAGTGGCTGCTCTCACCTGCACTCCAGTGCCTTTGACTGCTGGGGGAAAAGAGTTTGTGCACCTCCTGAAACTGGACAGCAAAACCTCTTTGGTACATAGCAGGATACAAAGGCAAGATGTTGTTTATCACACTCAACAGAAATGTCTGTTCCACCAATTGACTGGCATCTATCTCACCTCTCCCCATACATTGTGATAATTTGCTCCTGGAGCAATGAAAGCCTTTTATAATTTTCACTGCCACAAAAGCCCCTTTGTCATTCCAGCCCATAGGCTTATGGCTCAACTATTCTACACATAATAAAGCACAACAGCCACTAGAATTTGCTTACCTTAAAGGCACTTCCTCAGTGTTCATTGCACAGGTAAGAAGAAAAGCTCAGCATCCCTGCAGCCAGCCTCCACTTCCTATGGCAGCAATCCTCCTTCATGAGGCATTCTTCCTGGTAGGGCTCTTGGAAAGAAACAGGTGCTGGTCTTCAAGATGGGCCCCAAGAGCACAGGTGCCCTGGATGAGGCCTTTTAAGAGGGGGTGTTTCTGAGTCAGTGCTTCAGGCAGGAAGAGGGAGGCCTCAAACAGGTATCCCAGCTTCTTTAGGTGCAATTTTAGCAGCTGAACCAGCGTCAATCATCACTCAACCCCCAACTCCATGAAAAAGAGGCAAGCAAGCAAGGTACAATATGTCCAGTGTAACTGATCCCATCTCATTTTCTCCCACCATGTTCAATGTGTCACAGCTTTAGATTAAAGATAATTACAAAAAGTAGTATTTGATATAATGAACTGATCCTTCATGGCATTTGGAATATTACATTGCTGTACACCTCACTGTGCTAAACTCCTCAATTCATGCAGAAAGCCTGTGCAATGCACAATTTCTAGAACTCTGTAAAGGCAGAGTTTCTTAAATGCATAAAGAAGGGTATGGAGAGAGACTGCATTGATGACTGTCACAGTGTCCCAGTTTTGTGTGGCTGGGTTCTGGGGGAGAAGGGGGCTGCAGGGTGGCTGCTGCAAGCAGCAGCCAGCAGCTCTCTGCAGGCCCCACAGAGTGAACACCAGCCGATTCAAGGCCGGAGTCGCTGCTGACCAAGGCCGAGCCCATCAGTGATGGGCACAGCGCCTCTGGGAATCACAGGGAGGATAAAAAAACCCACAGGCAGCTGCATTTTGCCCCCAGAGAAGGGAGTGAGAAGGTGTAAGGAGCTGTGCAGGCACCAAGACCTGAGAAGCAAGGGGGGGGAGGCGCCCCAGGTGCTGGAGAGAAAGGTGCCCCTGGAGAAACCCATGGTGGAGCGGGTGTCCTCCCACAGCCCGTGGGGAAGGCCCAGCCCCCACCTGCAGCCCCTGGAGAGGCCCCACGCTGGAGCAAGGGGAGACAGACAGGAGATGTTGTGACCCCCATTGGAGCAAGCCTCTGCCAGCACTTGCAGCCTGTGGAGAGCGGGACACAGAGATGAGCAAGGGAGAGAGATCTGTGCTGGAGCAGGTTTGCTGCTGACCCCATGGAGGACCAGGCTGGAGCACTCTAGGCCTGAGAGACTGAGTTGTCACGCTCACAGCTTGAGGCAACCCAACCTACCACCTTCAGTAATTACCACCACCTGTGCAAATGAAGAAACTCTAGTCACCAAGCGTTGTGTTAACCTCAGGTGCACACACAAAGCATGAATGTCCTGAAGTATTTCAGTTGCCTTCAGAGTGAATGCCTATTTGTGTCTCAAATTAGAAAAATCTGAGGTGAAAAAGTCTGGATTCACATACATATGGCATGGAAAATCTGGCAAACCATGCAACTGCCCTGAGCTTCCATGTTTCTCTGTAAATGGCCAATACATTACCCTACATGATGAGGGATTTATGAGGATCACTGCTTTAAAGCACACAAGTATCTCAGATAACACTGCAGTCAGGAACTACAGCAAATAAATAGTGGGTAAATTGGACAAAAACTGAGACAGGCACCTTCACTTTCTCTGACATTCTTTCCCCAGCCAGTGGATGGATTAACTTCACCAGTCCCTGCAGCCTAGTTAACAAAGGCAGGAATTTGGGGCACCAAGGGCAATTGATACTGCACTATATATTTTGCCAATTTAGCCTCAGTGAAGAAATCTATATTCCCTATCTGCACAGTGTTTTGCTAACACAGCATAAGACAAATAGTAACCACCAGCTGTAATAAGTGAAGTGAGGGATGAAGGAATTCATGAAGTTCAGGACAGTTTCCCAAAGGTCAGAAGCTCACATCACTGAAACAACACTGGGGGAGAGCCAGGACTTCAGTGAGAGCAAATACAAGCCTGGATGAAAATATCCTGTGTGAGAGAGTCTATCATAATAGGTGAAAAACCCCCTCTTTTCTTAAGGCAGGAGAAATAGGATGATGGAGGTCATAAAAGGCATTTTGCACTAAAATTGACCTTGAAACCCTCCTTTTCTCTCAGCCTGATTAAGGGAAAAATACTTAGTTAGATACTGTCTTTGTCCTCCACATGGATAAGCACAAGAAATTAAAAAAACAAAAAAAAATTAAAAAAAAAAAAAAGGAGGAGAAGAAGAGGAAGAAAAAATCAATACAAGCTGTCTTCAGTTTAAACAGAATGTTACAGTGAATAAGTTTATGAAACCTCCAGTAGGGAAGAGCACAATTGCTCCCACAACAGCAGATGTTGCTAAATTTTAGTGTACTGTTATATTCTTAGGTGTCAGATAACAAAAAGAAAATGCAGACATTGTTCTTGCTGTCCAACAAAAGGATTGGTATTAGAGGGTAAAAATTACTAATCTGGAATAAACTCACCTGATCTAATCTAGTGGCTGTACAGCAATCAGTACTGCATGAGAAAATAGAAAACCTGCCCCCTACACAGAAACAAGAATAAATACAGATAATGGGAAGTATTGAGGGGCTGGAACAGGCTGCCCAGAGAGGGGGTGGGTGCCCCATCCCTGAGGGTGCTCAAGGCCAGGTTGGATGGGGCCCTGGGCAACCTTGTGTAGCTCCAGGCCTGTAGTTGGTGGCCCTGCCTGTGGCAGGGGGGTTGGAGCTCTGTGATCCTTGGGGTCCCTTCCAACCCAGACCTGTCTGTGATTTTATGATCTCTTCCCATCTCCCTTAGCAAAAAGATTTATGCTCTGAATGAAGAGTTTACATCCCACCAATCTTTTTTGGGTAAAGTAAGTGGATTTAAAACTACACAAAATCCTAAGTGTGTACATTTTCTTGCTCAGTGAGCACTGGTGAATTCCTGTCCTTGCTGGTATCCTGTAGCAGTGAGTTCCACAGGGAAATTCCACATTATCTGAAAACACAGCCCAACTCCTGATTGCTCTCTCTCTTTTCTCCCTTACAGATACTTATATATTCTCATCAAAAGAGCTGTCTGACAAAAATGAGCTAGATACCAAGATACAGAAACAGGGGGAAGGAAAAGCCAAGCATATGGCCTTGCTTTCTTATGCAGGTACTGTTCAGCAATTTTTCCCACCAGTGAAGCTGCTGGATTTTGCACAATGTTTTCCCAATTCACTAGACAATCAGGAACAGAACAACATGAATGCTGTGTTCTGCCACGATGTGCTGAGCCAGCAGGTTATCGTTGGTGACTCTGAAGCTTGCTGACATCTGACATGCATTCCTGGCATGCTGACTTTTTAAAAATCGATGGGGACAGACCTTAGAGTAACAGAAATAGCTGTGAAGTTTAACACTGCTCAAACTGTTCAGGCTTGATTGGCTGGTGAACATGGAAGGTCAGAAAGAGGAGCACTGGATTCTCATCAGTAGGAACAGAAGCAGATTATTAGAGAAAAAAAAAAGAATGGCTCTGAAGTTTCATAGCTTACTGTTCCTGTGAAACAGCTGAGATTGGGAGATGCATAATGTGCAGTAGACCTCTTCTTTATTAATACAACCTTAAGCTAAGGATGAAAAATGTATATTGGCACACAGAAGGGCTCAATAGAGTGTTATAAAGGCATTGCTTGGCCTCAGTTCTTTATCATTTTAGAGCACTTCCTAAAAACTTTTGTTAAAGGAAACACTTTAGCCATTGCCAGATTGTTGCCAGATTGTCCCTCTCTCCTCTGCCCTGGGGAGGCCCCAGCTGGAGTCCTGTGTCCAGAGCTGGGGCCCCCACACAAGAAAGATGTGGGGCTGTTGGAGAGGGGTCAGAGGAGCCACAAGGATGCTCAGAGGGCTGGAGCAGCTGCCCTACAAAGAGAGGCTGAGGGAGCTGGGCTGGGGCAGCCTGGAGAAGAGAAGGCTGTGGGGGGACCTCATTGCAGCCTGCCAGTCCGTGAAGGGAGCTTATAAGCAGGAGGGGATTCAACTTTTTAAAAGGGTAGATAATGGCAGGACAAGGGGGAATGGACTAAAGCTAAAGGAGGGAAGGGCTAGATTAGATATCAGGGGGAAGTTTTTTACAGAAAGAGTGGTGAGGGGCTGGAACAGGCTGCCCAGAGAAGTAGTGGATGCCCCATCCCTGGAAGTGTTCAAGGCCAGGCTGGATGGGGCCCTGGACAACCTTGTGTAGCTCCAGGCCTGGAGGTTGGTGGCCCTGCCTGTGGCAGGGGGGTTGGAGCTCTATGATCCTTGGGGTCCCTTCCAACCCAGACCATTCTATGCTAATCATATTAATACACTTTACTGAAACTAAGGATGTTGTCAAGTGCTTTCATACCATTTCTAACGTAGGCATCTCACTCTCCATTAGTTGTATGCCAACTTTGCAACAGTTCAAAACCAACATCCTTTTCTCTTACTGGTTTCTGCAGTTATGGACAACAAGACAAGATGCTAATGGAGCTCTAAATTCAGGAACAGCCAAAAGGTGTATCAACGGTAGCAACCAAGGTCAGAAATCATTAGCTGGTGTTCCTTGAACTGCTGCCTCTGCCTCCACATGCTTGTGGTTGTGTACTGATAATATTTCACTTCTCCCCTCAGTTGGAAAAAGAAAAGAAAGAAACTTTTCCATAGAGTGCATAGTATGCTGTGTAAGGAAGGTAAATGCTGCATTGATTTCTAGCAGCATAGTATGTCAGGTGGCTATTCGAGCAGGGCAGCGTGGGTGCAGAATGCAATGAGCCAACTCATGTATGAATAGCCAAGGAGAGGAAAAGAGCCTCTAAGAGGCTGTGTGCTTAGCAGAGTTTTCTTCCAGTTCTTTCATAAGAACAGACATTTTTCAAACTGTTGGGAATTCATTTTGCTCCCCTCACAAGAGGGGGATGTCCTGTCTTTATGAACTCTCTCCACCTGCTTTACTGTCTTCCAACTCAGGAAGTCTTCTGCTCTTCAGGAGCTGAACTGTATGAGAAGATAGTACTGCTCTTCCCTAATATATATCAGAAAATAACCCATCCCATACATCTCAGAGAGAGAAGAGGCATTCTGGAGAGGACTTAGGATCTTTTTGTAGAGTTAGTCTCCTCATTATGTATGGTTAGGGGACAAATATGATGCTCATACTTAGAGCGTAACATCTGTAAACTCACTGCCATGTAAATCTGTGCATAGCAACAATGAAATATCTCCATATTAAACCTGCCAAGTGCATGTGAAGTGGCTATTTGACTCTCCTAGTAAATTCTCTTTACCCATTCCATGTATTTGCTACTTAAATACCTGATGGCTGCAGATTCAATGTGGTGAAATTACCTTCCCTAAAAATATTCCTGGCAGAGAAGTGCCTCATTTATTTACTCTTAGAGAATTTTCTTTTGAAGATGACTCTGTTCAGTACTATTAAGCCAAAGTATTTTAAAGGGAAACCAGCATAAACATATAAATCTAGCATGATAATGACTCCCCACACAGAAGATAGGTCTTGGAGTGATTTTCAATCTCAAAGAGAAGCGACTTTCCCCTTTAAAGTATCCTCAGGTAAGTCTATCCCATTTACACTTGTCCCAAATAAGCCTGCTGCAGTATACCTCTTCCTCATGTAGTCATCTATGTTCTGGGCTTACTCCTGTACTTCTCCAGAGCTGTAGGAGAAATGTTTTCTTGCAGGTTCTAAAAATTACAGGTTTCAAAAAGCTGAAGCTAAGACTTTCCAAGGGACCACTCGCTGATAACTGTTGTAGGAAGATATCTGTGTACAACTGTCTCTGTTCAGGGTTTATTTTTAGACTTTTCAGATTTTAGAAGGTTCTGGATACAATATATCCTGCCTATCAAATCAATCCCAGGCATTAAAAAAAGAAAAAAAATCAAAGCAAAGCTAACTGATTAAGCACAACAGTAATAAACAGTGTATATTGCACAATGATGGGCCAGAACACACAATTCCCCAGACAGTATCTTCCTGTTTATTTTTAGAAGAACCAGCCAACCTTTTCTGAATACTTAAATTCAATATATTCACTGCAAAATTTGTGGAATATTGTACATGTCCTGCATCTCCAATATCCCTGCAGAGACTCTTGATGCCTCCTTGGCCATTTCTTATGGTTGAATTCATAGTGCCAGGCATTTCAACTAATCAGAGCGTTACTTCCTAGCATGGTTATTTCTGGAAATCAGAACAATTCACTGCCTCTGAGATATCAAGCTCTTCTCTCAGATGTTATGACTCCTACTCAAACAAAAAGAGGTATTTCTGGCAAATGTCATTGAAATATAGCACAATAGAAAAAGAATTCTCTACATATGATTTAAAAATAAAATCAATTTGGGGAAGACAAAAGCACATGGTGTAAGTGTCCTGTTCTTATTTCTGCTTTGGTAAGACAATAGATGCCACATATAAAACAGGTTTTTGGTTCTGTGCTGTCGACAGCATTTCAGAAAACACAAATCCCAGGAAACCAAGAAGCTCTTAAGACTTGAAATTCTAGGAAACTCTCCAGATGGATAGTGTGAGAGAGAAAGGATGTTACTACAAATGTCATTGTTTGAGGCTTTACCTCAAATGGAAGGTTGAATCCCCCTGTTTCTCTGTTCAATGCTATCTGTGCTTCCAAGAAATAAAACCCCAGGATGTATCAGTCCCCACCATTCCAGGGGTGGTGGGTTGTTTCAGGAGTGGTGAATCCAGAATGTTTAGAGGCATAAATGCTTTTACTGTCAAGCAGTGATTTATAACAGATGGGGAATGAATAAGCCTAGTGAAGATACAGACTGAGCAGGAACAGATCCACTTACCAGATAAAGACTGATGTCCACTGGAAGTGTGAAACAGTGACAAGGTTTCTTAGCTAGTGATAACGAATTGGAAAGTGAGAGAGCTGTAGTAGCAGTCACAAGTCCAGAGTCATATGCATGACCTCGTCTCTGTGTAGCCCTAGGTTCTTGTGGAAAGGTACATTACAAGGTATGCAATAGTTCTAGCCCTGACAAAGGTGCACAACTTATTTTCTCTCAGATCCATTCCCAGATTTCCCCAAAAGCAGCACAGTCAGAGCAGCCAATGTGCAAGCTTCAAGCTAGGCAGGATGCTGATCGTAGCTCCAGAGGTACTGCATGGTGCAGAGGATCACCAGGGAAAGTTAATGTACCTCAAACAGGACATCAGGAACATCCAAAACAGAGCTTGATGCATTCCCAGTCCCCTGAGTGCTTTGCAATCAGGAGCAAGACAAGACAGTTTAAAGAGACAGTTTTCACTTCCACTGGGCTTTAAGTCCTTAAAGCACATTACCCATTCAGTCCTTTTAATCTCACAATTCAGTGTTTAATTCATATCTCCCTCCAGACCAAGAGTCTTCAGCAAGTCATTTTTGCAATTTTCTAAATAGATTTAAAGGAACAGAGACCTGAAAGGCTTAAAATTATTTAAGTTCAGGGAAAATACCTTTTTTAGTAGTTAAACCTAAACAAAGAGGTAAACTGAAATGTCTTCCACATACTTATTTTTCTAACCTTCATTGGCCTATGGTATTGAATTGCAACTTGTTTTCTCTGATTTGGTAACTTGATAATCATTCCAATATTACCTAATTCAAATATGAGTGCTTCTTTATGGCCCATATCCTTTCTACAGAATATTCTGTGTAATGAACAGCCAAGCAGCAGCTAAGGGCACAATAAGACCCTTTATTTTCCTTTCAGAGAGTCAAAGCTCTATATTTGGACTTAATAGCTGGTAATTATTGCAGATAGCATTCTGAGAAATTTTCAGTTTTCTGTAGCTGTTTAACAATCATGAATTAATTTAAGTAAATTAATATGTAACAAAATTCACTTACCCAGAAAATTACTATTGTGGTGGCTGGTGCACAGCTCTTAATCTCAGCATCCATCACTGAGGTGCTGCAGTACATTCAACATCTCAGCCAGCCAAGATCCCACCACCCAGGCTGTGTTAGAGAGCAGGAGCAGAACCTGAGACTCAGCTCCTACTCACTCTACTCTTTTCTAAAGGCTACCTGTAATGCTGGGCTTTTCATACTTCAGTTCCCCATCTCTCAAACAGGGGTAATACAGGTATTTGTGTAGTTCAGTTACTGTGGGAAATGGGAGAACAGAAACATCTCTGACACCAAGGACAACCTCTGATCTCAGAAATCCAGGGACCTGCTGTCCACAGTCAGGGGATATCATGTTAAGAGAAACCCATCTCTAAAAGAAGGCAAGAAAGGATTGTCCTTTATGAGCCCATTTGATTTTATCACCTGTCATGGGATCAAGTGGTCCTTTCAAAATTTGTGAGAGTTGAAATATTGTGGCCTGACAACAGGAGACAAGAAAAATGACCCTAATTTCTATTAAGGGGGTTTTTTTTTTTTGCAAGGTAAGCAGGATACAAAAAGAAAAATATATCACATTTGTAAAATGCTTCTTATCAAAATTAATTCTCTGGACAGAGCTGCTACAGATGAAAACATTTGTGTCTGCTGATTTGTTAGGTTTGTGACATTGACTCATTCTCTTTGAAGCTGGCTTTACCTATTAACAACACCAAATGTCAGCCTGCTGTTTTTTCAGGCTTCCAGTTCTGCTCCTGACTCAGAAAAGAAAATATCCTGATTATGTAGTTACCATTAGTTTCTATTAAGAATCCTGACTGGAAGGAACAAAGACTGGGAATTAAAGCAATGATAACATTAGGTTTTTCTTTATGCTTTTTCAGTTCTAAGCACTAGGATTTTCATGAGACTATTCAAGGGTATTCAAGGGTCTGTCTAACCCCATATCTATCTATAGAGAATTGTAATGGGAATTATGTGCAAATGTTACTAGAGATGGGGTTGTACAGTCAGCCTTCTTTTTGAAAAGCCAGGACATTCCTTTATGGATTTATTTGTTTTTTTAAAGACTGTTCATTTTTATTATTCTATTGCAGAGAAGACTTGCAAGACTTGGTAACTTGATAATCATTCCAATATTACCTAATTCAAATATGAGTGCTTCTTTATGGCACTTTATGGAATCTTTATGATTCTTGCAGATCAGAACTCTGCAGAGCCAGGCAAAGAACACAAGACAGTCACCATCCCACAACCTGAAAGACAAACTACTTTCCCCTTGGACTTGAGCTTGACTCTCCCCCTCTACTCTGCTCTTGTGAGACCCAGTCTGGAGTACTGTGTCCAGTTCTGGAGTCCCCAACATAAGAAGGACATGGAAGAGTTGGAATGGGTCCAGAGGAGGCCATGAAGATGATTAGAAGGTTGGGGCATCTCTTCTATGCAGACAGGCTGAGAGAGTTGGGGTTGTTCAGCCTGGAGAAGAGAAGGCTCTGGGGAGATCTTACAGCACCTTCCAGTATGTGAAAGGGCCTAGTGAGACTCTAAGGTCCCTTCCAGCCCTAAAAGTTCTAAGATTCTTGTTCAGCCTGGAGAAGAGAAGGCTCCAGGGAGACCTAATTACAGCCTACCAAGACTTAGAGGGGTCCTACAGGAAAGAGGGAGAGGGACTGTTTCTAGTGAGTGCAGTGACAGGACAAGGGGTAACGGCTGCAAGCTGAAAGAGGGCAGGTTTACATTACATGTTAGGAAGAAATCCTTTACTCTGAGGGTGGTGAGGCACTGGAACAGTTGCCCAGAGAGACTGTGGAAGCCCCATCCCTGGAAGTGTTTCAGGCCACGTTAGATGGGCCTTTTGGGAGGGAGGTTGGACTAGATGATCTTTGAGGTGCCTTCCAACCCAAAGCATTCTAAGATTCTATGATTCTATTGTTTATTTGTCCTGAAACAGGTATTTAAAATAAAGGAGGAGATATTTGGAACTGTGTGAATAGAAAACAGATGCAATTAGAAAAAGCAGCAGAGGAAGTCCAGACAGAAATGGAAGGCTTTGATTTGAGAACATGAAAGAAAGGTACATGACAGAAGGTTTTGGACAAATCACAGCCTGGAAAGGTTCTCAGCTCTTGATATGGTCAAGCCATAAACCTCTATAGAGAGTTTTCATTCATAAACAGGTTGCATACACCCTGTACAATAAACAGGTCAGATGCACCCTGTGTCTTTTTCAGTTTTTCCACCTAGGAAGAAGAACTCACAAGACTTCACATTTCATCTGAGACCCAAGGACAAAAGGTTTGGTGACATAATAGAAGAAATCATATCAGAACAAAGTCACACTTACTCCACATCAAGAGTTGCAAAAAAATAGAACTGCTTTCTTCTAAGCAGCTCTTCTGCATTTTATATGTAATACAGAAATACCTATGATGGAAAAAGACTGACTGCCATCCAAACTGGACTACTCCCATTCCAGAAGTGTATGATTTCAACTGCAGATGTTGTTGTCTTTGTGGTCAATGGTTGTTATATTCAGAAAGACTTAGAAAGAAGTTAATGAGCCATGCTGCTCCCAAGGACCTTCCAAGTGCAATGCAGGGTGACCTTACTTGATTGACATTTTAAGATTTGAAGTTATATCACAAGACTATATACTCACATTAGAAAGATACTTCTGTTTCTTACTTAAAATAAAATGATTGACCTGATAAATCTCCAAGCCTTTTACAGCCCTGGAATTCAGTTCTGTTAATAAGGACCAGTAATTGTAGATTCAAAGACTTCCCAAACCAGTCAGCAGGAGATAATATGTAATATGTAACCACAGGAAAAGCAAACTGGAAAAAGACCACTGGCTTTCATAAATCATTTTTTGACAGGAAGGTTATTTATCATGGGAAATAAGCTTAATCAATAATAGCATGAAACAACCTTAATAAAAAAGGGAATCAAGCTCTGTTCTGTTAGTGCATTATAATTAATGTGGGTAGGGGGGAGTGAGAAGGAGCCAAAAGAATTGTTACAGAGAATTGTTATTATCCTGACAAAGGAATTCTGGATTGTTTCTAAAAGTTCATTTTCATCCAGCAGCTTTGAATGAGAAAGTACAAAGAATCATATGCTCTTTTCTAAGTGATGAGAACTTTTGAAGGAGGTACCCAATTACTGAAGGATTACTCATGTGATCAATAGATTTTTAGTTGATCTCAAGGAATGATGTAATCATAGAATCATAGTGTATTTCTCCCCCTTCACAAATTAGAATGAATCATAGAATCATAGAATGGTCTGGGTTGGAAGGGACCCCAAGGATCAGAGAGCTCCAACCCCCCTGCCACAGGCAGGGCCACCAACCTCAGGCCTGGAGCTACACAAGGTTGCCCAGGGCCCCATCCAACCTGGCCTTGAACACCTCCAGGGACGGGGCATCCACTACTTCTCTGGGCAGCCTGTTCCAGCCCCTCACCACTCTTTCTGGAAAGATCTTCCCCCTAATATCTAATCTAAACCTTCCCTCCTTTAGCTTTAATCCATCCCCCTTGTCCTGCCAGTCTCTGCCCTTTTAACAAGCTGATTCCCCTCCTGTTTCTCTGTTCCCTTCAGGGCCTGGCAGGCTGCAATGAGGTCCCCCCACAGCCTTCTCTTCTCCAGGCTGACCCAGCCCAGCTCCCTCAGCCTCCCTCTGTAGGGCAGCTGCTCCAGCCCTCTGATCATCTCCATGGCTCCTCTGACCCCTCTCCAACAGTCCCACATCTTTCTTGTATTGGGGGCCCCAGCTCTGGACACAAGACTCCAGCTGGGGCCTCTTCTAAAAACCAGCTTCCTTAAAAGATGTGGGGACATGAGGGTTTGTTTGATTTATACAAACTAAATGTTGGCTTTGCCAAAAGTCATCATTTCTGCTCTGGGGTGATTAATTTTAGAAATATGAGAGGAAAGGAAAAACACCCAGGAGAAACTTTGGAAGCTTGATGATAACAAATGTTTTTATCTACATTAATACAGAGATTGTTGTGTCTTTACAGTTACTCTTTGGTTCAGTCACTTTGCATTTATCTTTCCAACTGCTTTTGTAGGCATGTGATAATTCCATCATATTGTGTAGAACATTTTGCAGATTTGTTGAAAAACACAGCACAACTTCATTTGCAAAAGCCTACAGGTATCTACAGTGAGAGCACTTAGCATTTTTCTCAACCCACTTGGCCACAACATCAACATAGGATAAAAAAGAATGGAATAGGGAATGTTGAGGGGAAAAAAAACTAAGACAAAGTTCCTGAGTTACAAAATTACAAAGTCAACAGCAGCTAGGAAAGGAAGGTCAGGAAGGAGTTTGTTGCAATTCAGAGAATCACAGAATCACA
>VZTU01033195.1:0-48443 GCA_013400835.1 Zapornia atra
GCTCCAACTCACTTTAGAAAATGAGTGTTCATTAATGGTAGTAGTACATAATAATGGTGGAATATACTACCCATGGCAGAGGATGAGCTGCTAGGAGCTTTTTAGATAAACTGGATATAGGTGATTGTTCCAAAGACACTTGTGAGAGTGCTTATTTATAAAACAGAACAAAACCTAATCACCTAATCTGCTGGGTTCTTTGGATGTAATGTTCAGGTGGGGGATCAGAGCTCATGGACAGGACAATCAGTTCCTATCTGCACAGCAAAAGCACTCGCCATTCCAAGGGACTTTGTAATCTTCAGCTAGATCAGGTGAGACAGCCCTAACTGCTGTTCTGCTGAAGTCTTATACCCGCCTACGAAGTGTTTAAATTAAAGAGCTGTTTGATTAAATGCAGGATCTTGAACTCATATCCTGGCAATTAGCAAGGGGTTATAGACAATTACTATGCCCTCATGTCTTTATATGTTCTTTTAGACATATGTACATGTCTGTACGTCTCTACATGTGTGGAGAGGCTGCACTTTGCTTAAACCATTAAATATTTGCTGGGCTTGAAAGTAAAACCATCTAATTCTACAGACCATTATCTGGGCGATTTATGAGGATACAGAGGTTCAGGTTCTGGATCTAGTGATTTTCCTTGTACACTGTATTGGGAAAATACAGTGCTTATGGCTTAGGGTTTTCAAAAGGACACAAAGCATCCTTTGAGACTGATTTTCCTTTCTATGTGCATCTGTTCATTATCTATAAATTGGGCTAATTCCTATAAACCCTTTACATCTATTATCTCTAAACAACATATGTTTCTAGATTGGCAACCAGTAAATGTTGCATATTTACAGCAGCTTGAAAAAATATCACCCTTCAGCATGAACACAATTAATTCTGAATAAAAAAGAATATACATGTTAGTCAGGGAAGAAAGATACCCCTACATACACACCCCCACACCCTTTTTTAACTTGCTGGAAGTCCTCAGGGAATGACTTTTGAATTTGTGTGTGGGGAGTCTGTGACACACCTTCAGCCTACAGTGAACCAAAAGTGAGACCATCTTCTGCCAGAGCATGGGTAATAGCTGGAGCTGACTTTAGAATTGTGTTCTGTCTCTACTGCTGATTACAAGTAGGAATGAACAAGAACCAGTCCCTGCATACATCACCATCACCTTGCAGGTTTTTGGACATACTATATTGCTTGAAAATGTCTGATGTCATTTTTGTCACATTTATGCTTCTTTGTTCACTGTCTGGAAACTGCAGGGAGTCTTTGGTAGCTATTCAACACAAAGGTTGGGTTACAACCTCTGGCTCTAGAAGTCATTAAACTGTGATGCTGGAATGGAAAGATGTAACAGGGGAACAATTTCCATATGCATGCTCTGCTTTTACACATGTGGCTTGCCACTCTCAGTGACAGTGGACTTGAGGAACACATGTCAATCCTTATGCTCTAATGAGGTTTAAATTGCACTCTCACTGAATCTCCATCAGACATTCAGAGCAGGGAAACAGATAACTCCTTCAAACATGAAATAAGTAACAGAACTACTTGCTGCATTGTCTTGGTTTCCAGGAACAAATTGATAAAAATGAACAACAACAAAACATGCTGTAAATAGCTACTGCATATTCTTTCCTGGAGAACTGACACAATTCAAGGATCTTCCAATAGCATCAAGAAAACATTTGGTATTGAGCACCTGCATTTACATTACCTTTTCCTCTGTCTTTGCCTTCAGTCTCCTGGGGGGGAGCAAATGCCACATTAGGAAGCAAGCATAAGTGAAAGATTGCTTTGGACAAACTCAGTAAGCTTCAGTGGAAGGCTTCAGCAAGCTGTAATTTAAGGAGCCAAGCCTATGTTTTTACCTATTTGTAAGATTCATCTGTTTGCAGCAATGTGGTTACAGACACTTCTGTTCCAAAAGCGTCAGAGCAAGGATCTGACTTAGGCTTTTCATGCAGATGTATGACAGAAGAAACCAACAGAGAGAAAATGGCCCATACAGACAGTTGTGCTATTTCACTAACACTGCATGCATTGTAGGATCAGTCATGCCATTCAGCTCACATTGGATCCTCCCTGCAACTTTCTCAAATTCATTCTTTTTCAGTAAGAAAAAAAATTAAATTATTTATATTTAATAATTATTCCATTTTCCTCTTACAGTTTATTTCTAGCATTTTATTAATAAATTAATTGCCCTCCAGGATCACTCTCCTATATTCCAAGTGCATTTTCTCTCTCAGCTGAGAAAAAACCTGTGAGGTCAATCCACATAAGAGCATTAACATGACAATTTGAACCATTCTACAAGCTATACTCTAAACTCTTAGTGTCTCACTTTATCTGTTGATAAACGGAGATAATACTGTGACTATTGATTGTGGAACATTTTGTGATCAGTGCATGGGTAAAGAGAGGAGTGCAAAGCACTATATGTGTCAAGCACTGCTTTAGTGAGAATTTGTGGAAACTATTTCAGGACAAGTGAAGGTCTCCTGTCAGCTCACATCAACTCAAATTGGCAAGACTAAGGAAAGGGATCTGGAAATGAAGTGTCTTTAGACAAATATGTCTATGAGGATCTTTTATTGCTGATGGTGCAATCCTCCACCTATGAAGTAGGAATAATACTAGACTCAAATGAAGATTAAATTAACATTGACTGTGTTTGAAGGACTTGGACAGTACAGAAAACAACCTGATGAAGAAGTAATGTAATACTGCTTTCTGGTCACATCATGGGGCGCAGGAGGAATGTGCAAGGAAAAAAGTAAATACAGGCTAAATAGATTCATCTCATTTAATTTAAATCTTCTAAAAGTTCTGTGTCTAGGCTAGGCATCCAGGGCAGGACTCAGCTAACCAGCTGTTAACTCCTACACTGTGCTATAAAAGGAGCATGGGCTGACTAGCACAGAAGTGAACACCTACACTGTAGACTTCTAAAGGTAGATGAAGTGAATCTCAATGCTAGGCTTCCTCTTCCTTAGAGAGAAGGACATATTCAGGTAACTTTCTGGCAACTTCTAACCTATTCCCACTACTTGTTTGCTTGAGAAGACATTTACAAAATTTTCAGGTGTGAATGTTTTTTAATGGAACAGGAAAAGGAACATCCTTGACACAGAGGTAACTTCAAATGAAAGGACTCTCCTTTGTAGACCATGGGGAGCTAAGATTTGAAAACAGTTTTCTACAAGAAGTATCTTAATGTATCTAAAAGTGCATGTGGGAAATTGTTGAACTCTCCTGATGGAAACTTTGAATAATGAGCTTATAATCATGGAATTCAGGTTAGAATACTGTTCAGGAGACCTCTAGTTTGACGTCCTGCTTAAAAGGAGAGTCAGATATTAGTTTGGTTTGATTTTCTCGGGGTTTTATTCAGTATGGTCTTGAACACCTCCCTGGACAGAGACTGCATAACAACTTCTCTCTTTGGTTGTCTGCACGATGAAAAAACTTTTCTTTATTTCCAGTCGTGATGTCTCTTGTTTCATTTTGTACCTATTGTCTCTCGCCATGCACCACTGTGGAAAGGCTGGCTGTCTTCTTGTTAACTTCTTGTCCTGGTTCTAGCCAAGCTGGTGTTAACCTCCCCAAGCAGCCAGCACAGCTGACCTGAGTTAGACCAGGCTGTTTTCCACACCACCTGACATCACTCCCCCATAAAAAGCCCTTCGAGCCCTGAACCAGGTTAGAATTGGGACACTTCTTGATAGGTAGTACAGGGCTGCTGTTGTCTGTTCACAAAGTTATCCCTTCTCCAGGCTGAAGAGGATCCTCAGCCTCCCCTCATGGGGTAAGTGTTTGTACTCTCAAATAGCTTGATGGTCCCAATGAACTTGCTCCAGTTTGTTTATATCTTTCATATATTGGGGGTTCAAAACTGGATGCAGTAGTCTAGATACAATCTATCAGTGTAGCTACAATTGACAAGTAATGCAGAAAAATCACTTCCTTGAACGTCCTGGCTGTTCTGTTAATAAAGCCCAGTGTACTGTTGCATGCCTTTGCTGCTAAGGCATGCTGCTGGCTTGTACCCAGCTTACTCTGTTACTGGATGCCTAGATCCTTTTCTGCAGAGCTGATCCCCTACCCACCAGTTCCCAGTTTGTACAACTACAGGGGTCTTTCTTTCCCCATTGTAAGACTTCATGTTTGTCCTTGTTGAGTTTCCTGTCTGGTCATTCCTCTAGACTCCCTAGGTCCCTCTGGCAGTCCTGCCCTCATGTGTATCAACTGTTCCCACCAACTTGGTGTTACTTGCAAATTTCATAATGTTTTGCTCCCCACCTCATCCAGGCTTCTGATAAAGCTTAGGACAAATGTTCAGGATAACAAATCTCAGCCAGGGCTGTCAAAGTTTGGAGAAAATTTTTAAGAACCAGGTGTTAGCATCAAGCAAATCTAATTCTATAAGGCATGGCCAGACATCCCTATTTTTCCCTCATATCACCTGGGAGTTCTGTTGTAGGCGTGTGAGAACATAGCATCTTTCAAAACAACAGAGCTTCACAAAGAAGAAATGCAAGACAAAAATCTAGTATGAATTATGGCAGCTAACAACAGAGCAGCATAGGAGATAAAAAAGGTATGCAAATACAAAGGAGAAAGTGATGGCTACCACATCTAACAGTGCATAGCAAAATAATATATAGAAGAAATTTTCTTTTCCCATATATGATTCTTTTTCTGGTTAGGGAAATATATTTGCTCTGGTCAACACTGATTAACTGTGGTCATTAAAATACCAGTCAGGCAGTCATCATCTTGCTGGGTTAGAGCCTCAGTGCACTAAGCAGTGCTTCACTATGCTGTATTAGACATTTCTACCTGCAAAGTGCTAGTGCTACTTCCTTCCCTAGACTATCTTCAGAGATTTATCAACCACATTGTAACCAAGTTTGGCATCACTTAGTAGGTAAGTTATTGGATGAAATCACAGTCCTATGTGTCTTTCTACTTATACAAGTCTTTCAGAGTTACCCACGGGACTTCTCCAGATATATGTGGTTGGAAGGTAACGCTGCTAGTGGTTCAGAAAGGTCTCAGTTTGACTATGGATCTGCCCACTAAAGTGGTGAAATTTCTATTAGTGCCTGGTGGTAATACTCAGATGGTATCTACGAGGCCAAACACTTCAGTATAATAAATAGAAAACCAAGCTCAGTTGGAAAGGTAATAGATATCATGCATACATAGTGTTAGACAAAACCTGTTAAAATTTCTCCTTCTGTCCCTATTTTGTCCCAGGTTATTATCACTTAGTAAAGGCCGATTGCCATGACACTTCTCCATCCATTCGTCTCTCTGTCTAATCAGAGTGGTAAGACAGCTATGACATCTATAATTACCTTTCTCTCAGAGAAAAAGAGATGTGCCACTACCTTTGGTCTGAAATCAAATCCTTGAGTAAGTCATGTAATTTTCTTGGTTTCTCTCAGCAGAGTACTGGCTTACTGGGAATCAAATCATCTCCCTTCTCATTAAAAGGAATGCTCTGAGTATTCATTTTAATGTATTTCTCTCTCTGAACAAAGTATCAGAGCACAGCAGGTGATTTTATCACACACAGGCTGCTTGTCACATAGGTGACCTTCAGGCTAACTGACAGGAACCAAGATCAAGGCTACCTCACCCAGATAGCAATTGGCTTTTGTATAATCAGAGCCTGTCAATCAGGCAAGGTTGACCAGAGTTTTGTTATGGCTATTCTGCTGGAGAACCAACCCTCTATCACGAAAAATCAAGGCAGAGAAGTATGATGGGCCCTATCAGTGTTGCTGTTGTGCTGTGTGTTGATGACCTCTTCTTTCCGAAACAAGACTCTGCTAAGAAATGGCAAGGGTCTGAGCATGGATTAGCACAGAGCTGCTTTCCTCGGTCCTTTGGCATGGCTTGGGAAAACAAGATGATCTGTGACAGCCTCTGGGACAGGCCAGGAGTTTTAGAGAGCATGTCAGGTTACTTCTAATCATGTGAAGTCAGGCTTGTGAACTTTCATGTTTGAGATTGACCCTTGCTACTATAGGAGCCATTGTTATTCATAGAAAATTATTTCAAGGGTTGAAAAATTGTTGGATTTCTTACTTTCTACACTTTATTATTATGGTACAGGCCAAAGGAGAGAGAGGGAGGAGCGGAAAGATAGGGCTAGCCAATGCTTGGGTATTATATCCTGCAATTTAGCTTAAATTGGCAATTTACCAATGTGAATACCCCCAAGTGGGCCTTAATGTTGGAGTGGGTGGTTTAATTAGCACTGTGCTCCCATTTATAATTAGATTTCTGTTAGTTCAGTTTGAAGCATGATTTCATAATACAAAATTATTTTTAAAAATCCTGTGGGGATATTCCTGGTAAATTAATACTGTGGACTTTGATGAACTGATGCTTTTAATAGACTGTGGTATTTGAAAAGAATCTAAATCAAAGCAATAACATTACCATCCCATAAAAGTCAATGCCACATGATAATAAATCCATGTGCAAGAAGGAAGAAGAATCAGAGCATTATCTGAGGAGATTCTGGACGGTGTACTTGTCTATTTCAATCTGAAAAGCTTGCAAAGTTTAAATCTGGTCAGGAAATACTTTGGATTTTTTTCTCTTTTTAATAGAGTAATATTAACTTCAAACCAAATTTATATTCCTAATCTCCAAATGGATTTTAATTCTAAATAAAAGTCAGTGATTCCAAAACATTAAGAAAAACTAAAACTGAGAAATGTGCTGATTTCTACACATTGTAGCATGCTGTTTACCTTCAATAAACTGACTGTTCCACTTGTGGTTAAATCCTTCTGATCTACCTTACATGATTGGAATATTTCCTTTATTTTCACCTGATTTTATGATAGTTGCAGGACAAGAGTTGTCTATAGAATGATAAATCATTGCAGAATGACAGATTCATTTTTGTGTGTGTGGTGGTGGAGGGAAGCCCCACTCAGATGAAATGAGGTAAAAGAAATAACAGCTTGGTGAGAATCTTCTGGTGAATAAGTATTTAGAAAAGGGCATCCACACTAAAAATACACTGTTTATTGTTCTTTGTTTCTGAAAAAAAAGCATACAGGAGCAAAGCCTTATGGTTGGAAAACACCAGAGTTTCTGATACTAGTGAAAAACAATTTAACTGAATTCTGCTCTGTCACTTCTGTGGGTAACCCAATGCACACGATCTTTTATGGACAGACAGGAAGATAAGGTTTTGGCTCCCAAGGGTTATCCAGGGAAAGCCCTTGACCTGACTTCCATCAGGTGGGGGAAAAACTCTCTATAAACTTCAAAAGGAGGTGAATAAGCATACTGAGGCAGATAAAAAGGAAAAAGTGTCATTTGAAACCATCCCTTTGGAACTGGATAGCATGCTACATAGATGTTTAGTACTCCTCTTTAGCAGGCATAGTCAGGTCTGATCACATCCAGGGTGGATCACTCTGCATCAGTATTCCTTTGTTAAAATTGTATTAGTGCAGATACTGATAGCTAGTGAGCATTAAAACCCCTTCTAGTATAGGAAGTGACTTGCACTGTAATTTGCCTTGCATCTGGCCAGATTCTTTCAGAGGGCTTTTCTCCACCTTTACAACAGCAGTACATACAAGCGGATGTTTGATGTTAACTCTGTGTTTAGTATGAGACCCTGCACCAGGAGGAGATACTGCCTTGCTTTACTATTAAAAAGATGGTTCTGAGCCAGGAATGACACAACCAGTTGTTCTGCTTCCAGAGGAAAAGGAAGTGGCTTGTAGCTTGCCTCTTTACCCTAAGGACAAATTGGAGTTTGTAGGGAACTGATGGAAATGAGTGGGGTCTCTTCCTATTTTTCCAGGTTGCATAAAGAACCTAAGGCAGAGGTGAGGCCTAACAGGAAAAGCTAAAGAGGGACAAGCCTAAAGTCTCCTTTACTCTCCCAATCCAAAAATGGGAATACTGAAAGCCATCTTACTGGTAGATTGGATTCCTGCTCCAATGCAAGAATGCTTACAAGCCCAGCTTGTCCCCTCCAGGGACTCTCCATGTGATGATCTGTGCTAACCTCACCACCATGGAACAGAAGGGATTACTGATATGTTTGTATCAGTCTGGAAGCAAGAAAAAAATGGGGTTGATAGGAAAAGAAGATATTATGACTTTATTTCTGGTTGCTTTCAGTCTTGAGCAGATTTAGCACTGTGATTGGTCACATGGTGTTTCATCAGGTAAATTATTCTGTAATTCTTTTTTGTTGGAGAAGGAAAAAAAGAGAAGGTCAAGAAGAAGATAAAGTATAGGGAGCACAATCTAATGTGTATCTTCATTAGACGTTAACACTTTACCTGGCATTTTTTAAAGCTTTTGGAGAAATGTCATGAGGAAAACACAGATGGTCAAGATACTGGGAGACTGAGCATTTGCTCTACCTTTCTTGTTTTACTAAAATAATCTCAGTTTAAAGGAGCAGTGGGAGCCATTGCTTGCTATGGCATAAACACAGGACTACATATCCCTTGTAGATTAGATGGTGACAAATAGTAATGTAGATTCTAATTAGAAATAGTAAAAATAATGTTAATTACTAAAATTAATACTTGCTTTTAGGGTTCTTCATCCTCCAGAAAAAGAAAGCAAACCAACCTATCCACTGGTTTTTTTCCTTCTTACTGAATGATTAGACTAAAAATGTATTCTCCATACCACCATACATATTTAGGCTATTGCTGCTAAACTGAAGATATAATGAACATAACCATTTCAAAGAGCATCACTACTTTCTGCAGCAATACAGGAACTAAAATCCAGTCCAAAAGACTGAGATAAGCGTTAGAGAGCACTTTAAACTTGCAGAAGTCATTCTTAATTGTGTTACAACCTCTAGCATATGATTGCAGAGGGTTGAAACTGAATGGCAGATCCTCAGTTGACATAAATCTTGACTTGTTTCTACAAAAATATCTGTATTATAGCTTTCTTATTGTTTCCCTGCCTTTTGTTGACCTGACCACTGGGTCACTAACATATATTTAAACCTTTAAGTTTGGGTTTTTTTGGTGTACATCTGGTACAATAAATACATGAAGACCAGGTAAATTAAATTTCCAGCTTGGTGCCTTGGAGCAATCAAATCCCCACTTACATACGTCTAATTAATAGACAATTACAAGAACTGAAAGGACGTTATGATTATCTCACCTGATTTTCTTCCTATAATAGGCCTTGAGGATTTCTGGAGTTAATAGTTTATTTCCCAACTGTTTTGAAAGATTAACTCCCTTTTTGATCATCAATGTCCATGCAACTTCCTATGGAAATAGGTGGATTTTCTTAAGCTTAAATACTTTATAAGTCTTTTCTAACATTTATTTCTTACACTTCTGTCTCAGTTTAGGGAATTATGACACAAAGCTTAAGAAAAAAACCCATAACTTATACTATATTAATTTAAAAAACACTGGAGGTGGGGTGTCTAGAACAGCTCCAGTAAAATTTAACCTCTAGTTAGATAGCCAACTGTTTAAAATACCCTTTTAAATTATGTAGTCCCTTCTCCTGATGTAAGAAGATACTTAGACTGCTATGGAGTAAACCTACTTTTTGATGAGTTCTTGGAACCTCTTAGAAGGACATGTTTTCATTTCTGTAGCTGTTCTCAGGCTTACTCTCTGAATTTTTTCTGATTGTTCTGTACCATGCATCCTTACAGATCCCAGAGCTGAACATAGTCCTGCAGGCAGTGCTATAAGGATGCATAACACAGATGGAGGTAGTGCAACTACCCTACTGCTGTTTGACCTATTTATATAAACAATGGTATAATTAACCATTTTATTCACTTTTATTTCACTTCCCTGACACCTGTTATCTGAAAACCTGAAGTTTAATAATTTTGTGTTCACTTCTAAGACATCAGTTTTTAAAAAATTAATATACTAGCGCATTTCTCGTTTCCAGTGGTGGCCAGCAAAAAATGTTTAAGGAAAACTTATAAGGGTGTGTATAAAATGGTTCTTCCCTTGGTTTATTCTCATGTCCATAATCATAAGACTTTCAGAGTCTACAAATACATTAGGCAAATAACTTAGGAAAAAGAATGAGTCCTGCCTGCATGGCACCAATTCCTTCTCTCGTACGGAAATGTAATTCACAAGTACCTTTTGAAGCTCAACAAGTACCCAGTTCTTAATTTCTGCAACATGTGTCTTGATTTTTATATAACAGTATTCTGATTTTAAAACTTCCATGCCATACCATACCTTGTGAAATCAAATTGAAATACATCTTATCTACTGTATTTATGAGCTCTTAAGTAAGTTCTGATGTTATCTTGACAAAGTCTGCTTTTTATAAACCCACGTTCCTTGGAGTTAATTATATTTCCCCCCTTTAATTCTGTTTTAATCTAGACCTGTATCAATCTTCTAGCAGGCTATGTTTGTGACATTGACTCAGGTCATGTTGTTTAAGTATCCTCTGGAAATCTGCTGATTTTTCCAAGATTCATTGGAAATCAACACTTATGTCAAAGAACTCAGTTTTCAAAACCTGTGCACACTTACTGTATAGGTCTGCTGATTTAAATATATTTAGTAGTAGTAACCTTCTTCACACCCCCTTACATTGCTGGCAGAAAGGAAGGAATTGAAAAACCATCTGGTGCTGAGAATATATCACTTGTATTTGTTCTCTGCTTGGAAAAAACTTACTGAATGCATATGACCCTGGCACCTTTTAATCAATTTTTATTTTTTCTGGGTAGGAATAAGGCAAGGCCATGTTCATGTTCTTTTTTATTCTTAAAAGCCCTTTCCTATTTACTAAATTTCTCACGCCTACAGGTTATCGTATCCTTTTCCATCCCCCCTAACAATTTTCTCTAATTGCTAATATCTGAGTTTTATTAATTGCTAACAACTTTTTCTTGGTTTATTCTTCTTTTAATTTTTTTCCCAAAACAGTAGCATATCATCCTCTTTCTGTGCTAATTCCTTGTGTTAATTTCTGTGCTAATTCCTTTTAACTACTGGGAGACCTATGGAACAGCATGCTCAAGAAATCATAGTACTTTGTGAAGTTCTCCGAAGACATGGGTTGCTAATTCAAAGGATACTGCAGTGAGGTTTTTCAGCACCCTGGAATAAATACAGTCACTTAGAATTCAATGGATTAATCTTTTATGAGAACTAATTAACATTTTGCCACCTGACTGAACAAGTCAATTCCATTAGGGCACTTTCACCTTTAGTGGCAAGGTAGAAGAAGAAATTATAAGGCATTCTGCTGTATGACCATATGAGAAATTAATAATGAAACTGCTAGCATCAAAACCATATATATGATATGTATATTGCTATCATCATGTTTACTGCTCTGTGGCCATATGAACTTTAAAATCCCTCAAAACTGCTGTTGAAAATCTGTTTGTGGGAAGGAGCTTTCTGCTTTGTTTCATAGATCTTTTTGTGTAGGGAATTCAAAACTGAAGTCTCTGGTTCAGTTTCTCTTATGTGGACTGTACTCCTGGATAGAGACTGTTTCCACACACTGCCATAGCTGTTTGGTTGTGACACATTTGAATGATAGTTATCAATGACTAACTGTTGTAATATCCTCTGGCATCTCTCACAAGTGACAAAATTGGGAAGGTTCCAAGTTTGAACTAGTAATATGCCTTGAAATTAAAAAGAGCTGCTGCCTATCAGTGACAAAGTTCTGTATAATGATGGTGAGAATGATGTCAGCTTTACAGGTGAGCAGAGAGGTTCAAGCTGTGGCATTCAGGCACACACTCTAGGTCTGAAGAGGTTCCAGGGATAGAAAGAATCCCTAATCAAATGCTGTGTGGATGGTGTACTTAAATAAAGCTACTCCAAATGTCAGAAGTGTATCTGGTCAAAAAAATCGTATCTTCTGGAAAGAAATAATCCTTTTCTGGAGATAGGAATTAACAATGTTGACAAAAGTGTCATTGACATTTTAAACATTTTTTTGACAAATTCTTTTAATCTGGGTTTTCTACTTATCTTTAGCCTTATGCAGTTCATCCTGGAAGGATTTTTGCAAATTAAACCTGAAAATATTAAGGCTGTGCTGACGTTCAGTGGAATGAAAGGCTGTGAGGGAAGTAGCTAATGCAAAGTAATTTGGGGAGCAAAGCTTTGCTAGCTAGGAAAAAGATAAAAGGGGAAAAACTGAGAAATCTCATTTCAACCAAACCCATTTCTCTGTCCTTGATTTGAATCCAGCAGAATGTTGCAGAACCTTAATAGATAATCAATATGTGCACTACATTCCCTCAGTACTTATAAATGGCTCACACTCTATTCCCTGTCCTGAAACCGAAATCTGAAATTCAAAGACATAGTGAATGATTCAGAGATTTGGAGACTGATATTGGTGGGAAAGAAAGCAGATTCAGCAGCGATGTATGTGCATTGTTGTAGAATTGGTATGCCTTTTCCTCAAGGGTCTGAATTTATAAAAGCAAAGTAAAATAATGCAATATATTCAGAAATAAAACCTGAAACTCTCGTGGTGTTTGGTCTATTGCAGACACTTTCCAAGTGTCTTTGTGTGAACACTTGACTGCACTTTGTCTAGCTTTGTCATTGGAAACACAAACTTTGCTCCATGTATAATGCAGGGGCTACTGCAGAACATGTATGCAGCTATAAGGTCAGTGATCTGTGACAGGGTTGTAGATCATGTTTCCTGTCCACTTTCAACTTATATTGCACAAGGCTTGTTCAAGTAGATTGTAGATTGCATGAGTAAAAGCTGCTACTTTTCCCTTCTCCTCCAGCATCCTCTGTACCAGGAGGATGATTGTGAACTGCAGCATAAAGCTCTTGGTCTGTGCTGTTTGTTCTATCTCTGGTGGCAGCGTACTCTCTGCACTGAGATTGCAAACCAGCTTTCCATTTGATAACATAATACACTTTTTTGATATGGATAGCAGAAAACAAGCTGAGCAGAGGCAGAACACTTTGCCTAGCTAATAACAACTAAAGGGTATCCTTCTGAGGTGGTCCTGGTACTATGTGGTGAGCAGACTGTTCCCAAATTGTCTAATTCTGTGTGAGTCTCAATTCTTCTACAGACTAGGAGGAACTCTATTAATCTTTGCACAAAGGAAGGATGAAATCAAAAGTTAATGAGGGAGGATCCCATACTACTCAAGGAACACACAGTATTTTTAAGCAAAGTATTAGTAAAGAGAGCAAAATACATTTCTGTTAATTCTGAAAAATCATCTGAGACTTCATTAACATGTTCCTATCATTAAAGCTATCTTTCCTTTCTTCCATGACCTTTAGATAGTTTTCCAGGAAGAGAACACAAAACCTTGAAAGTCCTGTCTGTACTGCCACTGTGTCTTTCCTTGGAGCTGATGCAAGTCACATCTTCATCTCGCACAGTCAGCGGCTGAGGGCTGGCTTAGGACAGCCTTGCTGATGTAAGGGAAAAAAAAACAACTGGTCTTCTATTTGTAGTAGGAGTATTTATTTGCATTCATTCATTCTCTTTAAGGCTGACATGAATTTTCATTCCCTTAGCAACTGGCAGTGGGTTGGGAGGTACCAATAAAGCAGTAAAGTAAGTAATTATTTCTACAACCTATTGAGCTATCCCTTTAGAGAAGACTAAAGTAAGTCAGAAAACTATATTCCCTTTCTTTATAAATCTTGCATCACCTGAAACCTTTTCATCTTCAGGAAGAAAGAACAAAAACTTAAAGATGTTTGTTAAAATCTAATTCTGAAGTATTATGTCTCATAAATGCTGCAAATTCATATTCCTAAAATAAAATCTGCTTCTCCAAATTCCTGAAACCTACTGACTCAAAGTGGGACTATTTTTGGCCATTTTGATGGTGATTCAACATAAAGTTAGAGGGACAGATGACTTGTACTTTCAGGGTAATTGGCTGCCCACACTGCTGTGGTCACATAGCCAGGGCTGCTTGAGGTTCCTCGCCTGAGGCCAGTAGCCAGGCTAAGCAATGGAAACACTGGGTTCCTTGTGTTTCATTCTGGGTGGTGACTTATAGGGGGACCAGGAGCCCATCCTGGACTCAGGCTCTGGGCACTGAGGCAGCTAGGCTGGAAACTGTCTAATAAATTCTTCTCAGTGCTGATGAAGACTGGTTTGTTGAGCATAAAAGCTGGGATGCAATTCTGAGAGGCAGATATGCTAGAAGTTTAAAAGCCCTGGGGATCTGAGCTGTGCAGCAGTCCTTCAGGGAGCACCTGAGAAGCTGGGTGAAGAAGAGAACAGGCAGAAAACAGATTACTTTTGTTAGTGGACTTGTTCAAATTACCACATCTCTGCAAAACATTTAATTTTCAATGAACTGCCATTTTCTGACAGAAGGTATGTCTTTTGAAACATGTCTGACCATTACTAGTCAAATCATCATGAAACCCAGGAGACTCGGCAGCCCAGCTTGTTTTCTTTGTAGGAGAGGATTATGCATCCTGCTTGAATGGGTATGACCTTTTTTTACTTGAACTTGTTACGCTGCAGACCCTCTGGGTACTATTTGTGCCTCCCTGTGGCTGTTCTGCCACATGCTATTTTTTGTGGGACTTTGTACTAAAGCGGTAGCCTGCGTGCATCTGCTTTGGGATTTATGAATCATCTTGCACTTCTGACCACACAGCTGTGCAAAGAAGCTCGTGCTTTTAACAGTTCTCCCCAGATAGAGGGCAGCTCTTCCGATGGCTGGTGCACGCAGAATAGTAAGGAAAGATCCACCTGAAAGCTGAGTGAGGGCCAGCAGAGGGAGAAGTATTAAAGCAATCAGGGAGAAAGCGGGGTTTTTTCTTTCCAAATTAACACCTGCAGATTCACATTCACTTAAGACAAAGCTAAACAAACCCCAATCATTAACTTTGTCTTAGGTAAATTTTATTATTTATGCCAGGACTCAAAACTGATCTATGGAAGAGGATGGAGTTCTCTAGCTCCCAAACACACATCACGCTAGTATCAAAAGGGTAAACTTGTTCTTTTTTCAACTTTCTGCTTTTGTCTTCACTGAAAGAAGATCTGTAGTGTGACCTATAGTCTAAGGTTTCTTCCCTTTCTTAACTATTTCTGAAGTTTTGTTTCCATTTTGAAGCCAAACATCAAAGATTTCCCCCCCCGCCTTTTTTTTTTTTTTAGGAGATAAAAAGAGTGAGGAAGAAAGAGAAATGTTTGTATCTTCACACAAGACCTCTGAAAATAGTGAATTCTCATCCTGTCTGATCCAGATCCATCACTCTGAAACCAAGTAGATTTTTGTGGCAACTGGCACAGAACAACGCGCAATTTGATATGAATTTTAGGTGAAGCCATTTTATTAGGTGAAATCACACAGATTATATACCTTTATTACTGCAAACATGGCAAGCTAAAAAACTGCTAATTGGTTACACACACTGTTCACACCTTATTGGTTAGTAATTACAACATGTTTTGATAAACCTATCTTATAGCTAAATATCATTAGTTTACCTTTAATACCTAAAAGTATCCACACACCTGCTATTTTTTACCATCTTATTGTGGTTGGTTCTTAACATGTTCTGTTACTCCCAAATACCTTCCCATAACTGCTTCTTGGTTTACGGCAGTTTGTACCCCTATCAACAAGGCTGCTGTGTTTTGAGAATGTGATTATTAGGATCCTCTCTGCATGAGTAACTTTTCTTCTCACGTGGGAACAGAAGAATATTGTCAGGGCCTAAATCTTGGTAGAAGAGAGATAGGCTGCTAGCAGGCCTGCTGTCTTCCCCGACAGATTTTTGCTGTGTTTTACAGAGCTCCCGAATATGTGACTTCTTCAGCTTCTTGTAGAAGATGTCTTATATCTTTCTTTAGTCAGGGAACAGGTACTGGACATTACTATAGTCCCTGGATGCTCTGCTTGAGTGTCTCCTTGGCCTCATGTTTTGCTTTTTCCTGCATAAGCTTCATAATGCTAGGCAAGCGAACATTCAATATCACTGAATAACACCAGTTTCAGTGAAATAATTTAACATCAATGTGTCACCTGTGAAATACTTTAAAATACATTGCTTACTCCCTGTAGTGCAATAAAATATTTTGAAAACCCTGAAAAATATGAATTCTGGGAAAATAATGTATTAAGAGAATTTGATGAGATAGTCTGTTTCCATCTCATAAAATAGGTGGTTGAGAAAAAGGAATATTTCTGAAGACCATATTAATAAAATAAACACTAGTGAAATTTTTTGGGAGATAAAATATGATTGAGACTTTTATTCATCCAGTCCAAGAGCAAAACTGTAATATGGGCTACATGCAAGGAGTATAATGGAATAATATTTTTAAATAAAATAAGCAAGTAGTGATTTCATTAGGGATAATGTAAAAATGGAGGAAGAGGTAAAATGACTGAAATATCTCAGTTACTTTAGTCTTTGAATTATTAGAATTGTTTTGGATTGGTTTTCAGTTATCTCTTGCAGTCCTGAAAAGGACACAGAAAGGCGTTTCTGTCACCACTTAGTCAAGAGCAGATTTTATTCTGTAAGTCTGTTTCACATTGTTCTTTTTTGCTTTTTGGTTTTAGATAACAGGGAAAGCCCACGTTGAAAAGCTAGTTCTGTATTTTGTTTTGAAGATGTTTATACATGGTAATCACTTATGCCTCCTTTACACCAAAGCACCATATTCATCAAGTAGCTTCTAAAGTGACTATTTGCTCTGCATAGGCATTACTTGCATACCTTACTCTGGATATTACTAGTTCCACTATGACATTGTGAGAGCTGGAGCTAGAGTTATTAGGTCCTCTGGCAGGACCTCAGGCACTTTTTTTGCTTCCCATAGCATGATGGATGACTAAGCCTATCAGACATTGTAAGGCAATTGCCATGCTTTTAAATATTCTCTGGGAGTCAGGACCAAAAGAGCCATCATTTCTAGGTACCTTGGGCCACACTTCAGGAGAGCTGTGAGGAGGATGAAAAGATTTTAAACACTTTCTAAAGAATGCTGACATGAATGAACCTAAGCACATTTCAAGTATCACAGTGTCCTTTGTATAGCAGACATTGCACTCTGGAAAAATGAAAGATGCAGATATTTACAGGTGTAGAGGCAGTATCGCCCGAAAACAGAATCGTTTTTACTCACACCTTTTGCTTCCTGAGTTCATATTCCCGTGTGCCATTCATCATATGTAATTCCAGGGCCACTTTTGTGCTGCTCAGAAAAAGTAAATCCCTCACATCTTAAGTGAAAGTGTTTTGGTAAATATTATAAATTCTAGCCAGGGCTCAAATATAATAAAAAAACCCAGGCTAAAACATGGGCAGAAAATAACATGCAAACTGAATTATCGAGAGAAAAATGATTGAATCTGTGCTATTTAGGTGAAGACGGATAAGTGAAAAAGAAACAAGGCTGAAACAATGCTAGAGGTGGCTGTAGAAAATAAATTAAATTGCTTTGCAATGAAACACAATGGCATTAAGAATCAATGTACTTGAAGGAAAAGGGAGAAAGAAAGGGTAAGCTGAATTTGCAGATCAATCCTTGCCTGCTGTTTGCTGTACAGAACTTGTGAAACAGTTAGGTCCCACCTTCTTTTCAATTCCTAACCTGGGAATATCACAAAGATCAGCAGACTGGAAAAAGAATAAGAAAGAATAAGCGGAGGCATTTAATCACTTCAAGTCTGTCAATCCTCATCTGCTTTACTCACTTAAATCTGTGCTTTAGTTAAATCTTCCTAGCCACAGATATGTAGGCAGCCTGACATTAAGTGCTGAACGAGTGCTAGCAGGCTGCATCACCCTGGGCAGTAAGGGTGTTCTTGAACAACGATTTCTTCATTGTTCCCTGTCTGTTCTGCCATGATGGTGTGTGTAAGCCCTTGGCCACTGGGACTTTGTTCTGGAAGCTGTAAGATTGTGAGTCACTCGAACTTCTTACAAAGGGGAGGTGTAATGCAAGGCTTGTTCCCTGCTCTCACGGCTCCCATCCTGCCCGTGGGGACTCCATCTTCCCCCTGGGACGTAGCATCCCATTAGGGCAGGAATTATATTGGTACAGTAGTGCTCTGGACCTGTACAAAGTAATCCCTTTATCATTACTGGCTCCTCTGATGTTTAATTAATCAGAGAATCACTTGGGTTGGAAGAGACCTGAAAGATCATTGAGTCTGACCACAGCTTAACCCTGCCTAATCTACTTCTAGACCATGACCTCAAGTACAACACCTACAAGCCTTTTAAATACCTCCAGGGATAGTGCCCCCTCCACTTCCCTGGGCAGCCTGTTCCAATATTTGACTACCCTTTCAGTAAAGAAATTCTTCCTTATATATAACCTAAATCTCCTCTGGTGCAATTTGAAACCATTTATTCTCCTACTATTGCTTGTTACCTTAGAGAAGAGACAGACCCCCACCTCTCTACACCCTCCTTGCAGGTAGTTGTAGAGAGCAATAAGGTCTCCCCTCAACCTCCTTTACTTAAGACTAAAAAGCTCTGGTTCCCTGAGCTGCTCCTCACAGGACTTGTGCTCCGGAACCTTCACCAGCTTCATTGCCCTGAAGTATGAGTATTTGTGAAGCATGCTCAAGCCTTTTGGTGGGGAACTTTGCAGAAAATAATAAAGATTATTCTGTGCTGTCTCATGATGTGCCAAATAATCTTGTGTTGTCTCCTGTGGTCTGTGTCTAGAGCACAGATCTTATGAAAAGTGGATGAGGGAACTAGGTTGTTTGACTGGAGAAAAGGAAACCTTGCTCTCTACAACTACCTGAAAGGAGGTTGTAGCCAGGTGGGTGTTGGTCTCTTCTCTCAAGTAACAAGTGAGAGGACAAGAGGAAATGGCCTCAGGTTGCACCAGGTTTAGATTGGATACTAGGAAAAATGTCTTCAGCAAAAGGGTTCTCTGGCACTGGAACAGGCTGCTCAGGGAAGTGGCTGAGTCACCATCTGTGGAGGCATTTAAAAGATGTATAGGTGTGATGCTTAGGGACATGGTTTAGTGGTGGACTTTGCCATGCTAGGTTAACGATTGGACTTTATAACCACAAAGGTCTTCTCCAACCCAAACAATTCTATGATTCTGTGAGTCTACAAAATAGCTATATTACCCACAGTGGGGTGGGGGATGGAATACAGAGGCAGAATGGTATGGTACCAATGGAGCAAAGAAGTGCAAGAGAAAACCTTTG
The DNA here is from genome assembly GCA_013400835.1 of Zapornia atra. Classification (NCBI taxonomy): domain Eukaryota; kingdom Metazoa; phylum Chordata; class Aves; order Gruiformes; family Rallidae; genus Zapornia; species Zapornia atra. The sequence goes on from VZTU01033195.1 coordinate 19,205, forward strand.
GCAATGTGGTTAAGAGGGTCGTATTAAGTAACCCTGGGAGACAGATTCATAGTGCCATGTCAAGATGATTATAGTGGATGGTGCCTGCTGGTGTTGCCTTTATTGTTTATAAGGACAGTGTCTGTTTGTGTTCGTGTTCTTGTCTCTCAAGTTTGGTCCAGCATACAAGTCCTTTTTTAAAATTAACGTTAACAAAGCCCAGAAAGGAAAAGTCACACTCCCATGTGCAGACACAAAATAAAACCTGACAGAACGTGATATGTGGAGTGCCAGCTCTTAGCTGTCAGTTCTCTGGCTTTTTGTCAGTTGCTATAAGACCTTCAGATAACTTAAAAATGTGAACTTCTAATCTTTCTTTATGTGTGTGTTGGTTTTTTGATGCTTGTATCAATAGGATTTGGACTGAAAAGCAACACATTACTTATGGCAGTGATAAATAAACACAGACAGATCTTTTCCAGAATAAGGATGCCAGATCAGTTGACTTCCAAAAATAACAGGTATGTGTGACTCCTAAAAAGCAAGCAGTAAGTTGCATGTTGACATCTTTCCCTTCCTTGTGTCATTAAGCTGATGGAATTATCCATGCAGAGGAAGGGCCGCACATGTAAAGCACATTTTAATGTGTCCTAAGTTAAATGATACTAGAAAGAAGAAGAACTGTTTATGTCAGTTTAAATCTGTCCTTTGTTGTAGATACAGGAGGTGAGGGCTAGATATCTGACCAGTGTTTAATGAACTCAGAGTCTCATTTTTACAGTTATTCACAGTCTGTCTGTGTGGGCTTAGACTGCTGGGCACGCTTGCTGTCAGCTTCGTGACACGGGCTGACTTTTATGGGAGTAATGACAAGAACAGCTGAGGAATAAGCATAACTTGCATGAGGTAAACTAGTGGCAGAGCTGGAATGGAATTTAAGTCTCTTAACTTGAAGAATTAGTGTCTGATCTCTACCTTGTGTTCCCTTTACAGACAGAAAAGATGTGCAATGGGAATAAAAACAAGCATTTGATTGCTGAAGCACTGATTTCTGCCAAAGGAGGACATAGAAGTTATAGCCCAGGGTGTTATAGTTCTGTCTATAAGAACACAATGCCCACCAAGAGTTTAAAGCCCTTTCCTGCAAGAACAATTAGTTGAGCAGATGTCCATCTTGAGAAAGAAGGTAACAGCCATTTTACATTCTCTCATTTCTTCAGAGGTTACACTACTTTGCTCTTTTTGGTTAATTGATGGAGTGGCTAGCACTGATGTTCTGTGGAAATAAATGTTCAGAGGCCCATTTGTGTTGATCAAGAATTATCCATTTATCATGGCTGCATCAGCATTCCTCCAAATAGACTCCACATGTTCCACAGGAACTCTGCATTGTGGCAGAGGGACTTCAGTGCGCACAATCTTATCACCATGTTTTACGGGCTGGCTACAAAGAAGATGGAGGCTCCCTTTTTACAAGGAGACAAATGAAACAGATGAGGGATAAGGGGTACAAGTTATTTGTGGGAAGGTTCTGACTGGACACAAAAGGAAAACTTTTCACAATGAAAACAATCAACCATTAGAACAATCTGCCCAGGGAAGTAGTAAATTCCCTAACAAGGGACACTTAAGCTTTGGCTGGACAGGGTGCTAGGCCATCATGTCTAGACTGTGCTTTGGCTAAGAAAATGTGGACCAGATGATACTTAACATCCTTTCCAAGCTGCTATTCTATGAATCAATCCATTAATTTCAGGGGAAAAAATATAAAAGACCTCTGATTACAGATGAGAAAAGTGCTGAGGGATGCTGTAGGAACTTCACCTAAGTTATGAAACCATCATATATTCCACCTTGTAAAAGGCAGAATATACAGTTCCTGTGGGCTACTTGTCTGACCAGGGGAGCAAACATTTCCTAAAAGACTTAAACATTGAAGGAACCATGAAGATCCATGTTCTGCCTCCTAGAGTGGGTATGGTAAATTCTGTATTAAATCTGAATCTTCGGATCAAGATCTATGAGTCTGTGGTACCTAGTGTGAATCCCTCAGCAGATCCTTCTTGGTTTTTTTTTTTCTCTGATTCAATGCATGTGATTTTGTTTCCTTCCAAAGGCTGGCCTACTGAGTTATGAAAGTCTGCTATTAGTGCATCTAATAGAGCTGCTTCTTCAGGTCAAGTAGTGAGAGTTTATGCCTTTCCTGCTAGACTTTGAAACTCATTGATGACCTCAGTGTCTCTGTGTAGGTATAATTTACACTGTAATGTAAATGTGATAACAGGAGGAACACTGACTTGTATTTCTTATTCTGAACCGTATAATATTGGTTGGAGTTTTGTTTCAAAACTAGCTGGTGACTCACTGCTGGGGTTGTTATTGCATATCAAACTGGCTTAGACAGCTTACATCTAAACTGTGGGATGCAAGAATACTTCCCAGCTCCTAGGTTCAGGGCCTCTGTTTTCACACCTTTCTTCCCAGGGAAAAAAATTGTGTGGGCAGGAAGCCAGCAAGGATACTCCTGCAAGTCTCACAGTCTGAGTGGTCAGGGAACACCCCGAATGAAGAATTTCCTGATGAAATGTGATCAGACTGACATTATAAACTTCTCCTTGGAGAATCTTGTAGGCTTTGCCCCTCACATGGCAAACAGGTTGGTAATTTTCAAGGTGGTTGGTAATTTTTAGGCACCCAAAACTCAGACAGGCCTCAATCAAGAGTTCATAATAAATGAAAAAAAGCCATTCATTTCATACTCTCATACTTACGAGACCAGTTGACAGTCTGATCTGAAATGCAAGTTGTAGTGTAACAGGAGAATCACTCTGGGATTAGCATGTTGTAATAACTTTGGGAAAGAGCTTAACCATCCAAAGGATTAAAAGATTTGGTAATAGTTTAGTCAAGCACAAGAGATGGTACCTGAAAAGTGGTGCAGCCAATAAATGCCCTGAGGGAAATGGAGGTGGGAAGATGAAAAAGAGCTTTCAAGTCCTGTTATTTGCATTTGTCCAGAGTTGTTAATTATTTGAAAGCAAATTGCCTTGAATCAGTGCATTTTGCACTGATGGCTCTGGAGCATTTTATCTCTGGAGTCTGGGATCACTTGTACAAAGCTCCAAAACATTTAGTCAAAGTATTAAATAAAACCCAACCCAAACCAATATTGCCCTTAACGAAGAAGTGTGAGGAGAAGGAATATCTCTCTCCCCTTGGACAGCATTAACAAGAAAGACTCTTCACATAGGGTAAGACAGAGGTAAGTCTAACTGAACTCCAAAGCCTTTGATGGATTTTATAATGTTGTTATAACTCAAGATTATGGGTCAACATTCTAAGACAGCACAGGTTCCAGCTAAAGTATTCTGTTATGTGGTGTTGTCCTGCCCTTGTCTTTGGTCACTAATACAAACTTAAAACCTTCTAGTCCTTAAAGAAGAAACCATAATTTGAAAAGTAAAATCCCAACTGTTATTACATCTCCAAATATTTCACTCCAGGAAGAGAATTGGTATTAGAGGTTAGAAATGTTTCATTGATTTTACTGTGAAAAGTCAAACTGAGTTCAGGTAGGGGTGGGAATATTAGTAAAATCTTGATTAAAAGCTTCAGCAACCACCACCAGTGGATGGAATTTACACCTTTGCCAGTTCTTAGCTGTATAATTTCCAAAGCAGTATAAAATTGAAATAATTGGTGCATACCATCCTTTAAATTTATGGGTTAAGTTACAGCCTTCATCAGAGTAATCTGTATAATGTTCTAACCTTGTGTTTCTTCTGCTGGTTTCATGTTTGCCGTGTGGGGTCTTCCTTATATCATCACCGTTGGAGTCTCCACCTCGCTACATCTTTCAATACATGGATAAATTACACTGCTCTCAATGTATGGTCAGTCATTTCCCTTCACCTTTAAAATAGATCATTCTTAGATTTTTCTGAGAATAAAAATAATTTCTAGGCTGCCATTTATATCTAAAATCTCCATCTCGTTATTCACAGTCTTGAAACAATATGTTGTAAGTTATGAACTTAGAGCAAGTAAATTTGGCATTGATGAAAGACACTCTAGTAACATTATTTCTTTATCCAGGAAATACACATTGTGTGTCATTTCAGGGCAGGCTTTTCTTGTAACTTCCACTGATACACAACTGATTTGGATGCAGAACCTACAAGAAGACTTGAAGCTTCTTGCTCCTTAAATTGGTGTTAAGAAGCCACATGTGAAAGAGGAATACCATTTTGCTCAGTGCTCTCTGTTGTGAACAGATAGTGAAAGACTATCCCAAACGAGACAATGACAAGAAAAGGGTCGGAAGTACAAGTTCACAGAACAAGCAAATAGTCTGCTCTGAGTCCTTGTGCCCTCCTCTGTTTCCTTGGTCAGTGTTTTAACTGCTTGATGTACAGCACTGCATCTTTTAAACCGGAATGCTTTAAGGTTAGTAGCACTGCTCCCTCATCACACAATTTGCCCCTTTTATTACCTTCTGAGTACTGCTTACTTGAAGACTGTCAAAAATGCAGGTGATGCCATCAGTCTACAGTGTCTGTCATTAGCTGTTTCAGCTGCACGCAGGGAAAAACTGATCTGTACCTGCTTCCTCATTTGCTGTGCTCAGAATACTGATAACCTGCATAAATATAGCTTGCTAATTGCACTGTGGATCTTGCTGTGTTTTCTTGGCAACCAACAAGTTGATAACCTGCATTCTGACAGATTTCTGAGGTTTTATGTTCTGTGTAGAAACAAACAGCCATTTGGGGGATCCATGGCTAAATGTCTGTAAATACAGGCCTCTGTAGCAATGAATCTGTCTTCCCTTCCTTCAAGTAAAGTGAATATACCTCATGCATTATGGGTCAAGGGAAATATCATAAAAAATGAGCGTTAATTGTGGGATTGTGGCACCGTTTGATCTTGCAGCCCTAAACATTTGGAGCTATGACAGAAAATTATCCACATCTGGATATGGGGAAAAGGGAGGCTTGCAATTTCTCTAACACAGTTGACAAAATAAAAACAGGTAACACAAAATGGCGAAGTATGGCACCTCCCTGCTTCTGGATTACTAGTACTCAAATATTATTAGCTATACAGCACACTAGATTGATATAGAGTGACAATAGTTATCTACTGTCACAATGTTAGGATTAAGGAATCGTTAATAATTGTGACAGAAAAATGAGACAAACCAATGCACCAGTTATTTCCAGTCTCGTCTGACTTCCCCTGCCTGATCTCCTTGATTAGTCTTTTGCTGTATCATGGAAATAACTCTCTGTTTCTTTGAGGTAGGAATTCCCAGCCAAATCCAATGTTGGCATGACTTTACCGGTCCTGATGATGTATGATCTAAGAATCTGATGGATCAAGTTATTTGTGAATGCCTGGAATATTTTGCAGTACTCCAAGGCATATTATTAATTTATGACTGAAAAGACTGAGCATTGATGTAAAATCAGCAAGGGGATAGGGTTAGTAATATATTGCAATTTTTATGTGGAGGCAAATCAGTTCTTGACAATGGGATATCTTCTTGCTCACAGACTCAAACTTCTATTCACCGTGCCAAAAAAGAGTATCCTAAGAAGCACACAGAACCTCCCTGCTTTCTGGTCCCAGGATGATCCCTGTTTTCAGCAATGTCCTGAATGACAGAAAATTAACTGAAATTTTAGTTATTCTCAATTTGTGAGACTGATGCTTAGCTGAAACTTTAGTCTGCTTTTGTTGAGATACTGCACTTTTGCGGATGGTATGTCTTCTTATTCAGACACTCTTCATTAACTCTCAGAGATGAAGACTTCCAGAACCCGTGTCTTATTGATCTCTCTGTATTACACAAGTGGAAACAAAAACACAGGGTAACTAGGAGGTTTATGTAAAATCTCAGAGTGAAGACTGTGTGGGAAGAACATTGCCTTCCTTATTTATACCCTTGTCTTCCAGCACTTTGACTTTGTCACAACTTTTTGGTTAATCACTCTTGGGGTACTGCCCAGTTTGTTGGAGGTATTTTGAGGGGGAAAGGTGAGGGTGGGCAGGGTACCGTTTCCTGCTTTCAGTGTCTCTCTTTAGTGCTCCAAATGTTTTGAGAGCTTATTGCACAGGCAGGTTTTTTTCCATTTCACCCATGCTAACTAGTCATTTCTTTCCCAGAAACCCAATGGATACCAGTGCAGCTTATGGCCTTTATAGTATCTCCTAGTTTCCTACACAAAATCACTATTACTTGCTTTCAAACGTTAGCAATTGTGATATGTAAAGAGGCATTGAGAAACGGCTTGATTTTCTGCATCATACAGCAAACTAATTTGCTAGCAAGGTTGCTGGTTGAATGGTTTGTATTTGAAGGTACATTCCACTGGAAGTTCTTCTACCAGCAATTGTTGGGGGCTACAGATTAACGTCTCATCACGTGAAACTCCTCAGATTTGAATGTGTGAGAATGAGGTAAATCAGCAGGAAAGGTAAACATGGGAAAATGAGGTGCTGACTCTGAATTCCAACTTCTGATGGAACTGTCTTGGAGAAACAAAGCATAGAGGGAGAGGAATATTCATTAAGAGAGACAAGACAGCAGACCATAGACCTGATTTACCTTAAATATCTTGAAGTGAATCACCAGCATCCCTGATGTCAGGAAGTCCTTTTAGCATCAAGTCAATTTATGGGGCCAAGTGCATGTAGGATGAGAGTAAATATACTGATCTTTTTCTTAAGTAAGTGTTGTGGTTTAAACAATCTGGCAGCTCAAACCACCACACAGCTGTTTACATGGCCCTATATCAGCTGCTGGTAAGAAAATTAACTCTGTCCCTGCCAAAATTGGGACAGTAATTCTCAGCACATTCAGACTTTTTCAAGAAATTCTCAACCCTTCGGAGAACCAGCTCTCATACAGAGAAGAGTCTGAAAATTATATGCAATGTCAGCCTGTTTGTAGGATTTATTTAAAGGGACAGTTAGTGAGTACTTGAATGGTGTTCTGAGTCACATGTGTTGTGTTCTGACTATCCACAACCAGTTCTTCAAAAAGATTTTTTTCAGAAGCAGGCCAAGTTTGAGAACCAAAGAACAGTCACTGGGAATTACTGGGAGTTTGTGCTTAAGTGAAAATACACTAGTCTGGCTAGTCTAGGTTTTAGACAAGAGTTAAACCCTGTGCTTTGAGGGTCCCGATCTGAATCTTTTAAAAGTGGTGGCCTGGAAAGCAATTAATGATAGGTGAAATACTGAAAGATTTATTATTTTCCCATTGAATTTTGGATCTTAACATTTTTAAGGGCCTGGCCAATTATTAGCTAATTTGCATGGACAAATGCTTATTTTCTAGGACACAAACAATTTTTTTTAATGCATAATCACTTTACTAATGAAAGCACAGAGCTCACAAAATGCTTAGAAAGGTTAAAGTTGGTACAGGCAAAGGAGAAACTGATGACTAACGCCAGACATCAGAGGTGCTCTGAGGGAGAGTGGATTTCATTGTATAATTTATGGGCAGGAAAATGACAAGAGAGGCTAAAAAAGCAATGAAAACTGCTTGGCTAAATTCCTGCTGAAAACTTTGAAACTATACTCCCTGTCTTCTTATGGCAAAACAAAACCAACCTAACCATTTAACAGATGATCCCCTTGCTATAAAAAGCTGCCAGCTAGTATAATTTTGGCTCGTCTATTTGGCTTGGAGATAGCAACAGCTGGAGCAAAGCAAAAGGAAAAACCCCAAAGTGCTCTCTTCTTTTCTTTGCTCACAGGCACTGAGCTTTAATTAACTTCATCATCCTCTTATTAAAATCAAACTCTTCTAATGGGGTTCCCCCTCTTCCCCAGTCTTTTTATTCATGCTGTGTTGATACCAAGGAATTTTTCTCTTGGAGGCCGAAATTATCTGAATACCTCTCAAAGCATTCATACCATCCTTCAGATGAAGATGAAAAAGTCAATACTAAGATCCCGTAGAGAAAGAAGCAAAGTATTAAACGGTCTTGAGTGGGAATGCTATTTTTCATCTTTGGATAATCTTCATCTGTTAATTATATGGGAACACTATTAACACTGTTGATAGGCCAAGGAATAGTGTTCTGGGAGTACAAAAGAGCTCCAGAGACCAAAAAAAACCAACAACAAACGCAGAAGTTTATTTCCATCAACAGCATTATGTTCTGCAAAGGGAAGCACCATTCCTTCCAGGCTATGTTAGTGACCTGCTGGCAAAGACTTAGAGTGTACCTGCTGGTAGTGTATGCTGCCTTTCCATGCTTTATTGCTCTCAAAATGAGGATACCCAAAAGAGACCATCAGATATTATAGAATCACAGAATATCCTGAGTTGGAAGGAACCCTGAAAGATCATCACGTCCAACCCCTGGCTCCACAGAGGGCCAGCCAAGTCACAGTATATCACTGAGGGCATTGTCCGGGCACTTCTTGAACTCAGTCAAGATCAATGCTGTGACAACCACCCTGGGGAGCCTGTTCCAGTGCGTGACAACCTTCTCAGTAAAGAGCCTATTCCTAACATGCAGCCTCAACCTCCCTTGTCGCAGCTTCATACCATTCCCTCAGATTCTCTCACTGGTCATCAAAGAGAGGAGGTCGACGCCTGCCCCTTCACTTGCCCTTGTCAGGAAGCCATAGGCTGCAATGAGGTCTCCCCTCAGCCTCCTCTTCTTCAAGCTGTACAAACCAAGGGACTTCAGACTCATAAGGCTTCCCCTCCAGACCGTTCACCATCCTTGTTGCCCTCTGAACACTCTCCAGTACTTTCTTGTCCCTAAATATTCGTATCACTACCCCAATATCTGAATAAAACCTGTCAGATAGGAAAGGGCGTTACAAGCACCATTGACCATTTGCACAGGGATCTGTACTGACAGTTGAAGTTCTCAAATTCCAAACTGGCACACAAGGTACAAATCATCCTGTAAGGTGATGAGCTTGGTGGATATGGCTGTTGCTGTGTCACAGGACAATATAAAAAGGAAATGACCATGTTTGTTTTCTTATTTATTGTTTAGCTTTTCTTCCCTTTTTACTGCCTGAATACAAATCCCCTACTGGGGTCTTTTAGCTGCAAGTAAACATTGTTTGTTTTCCTCCCATGTCTCCTTACTCCTTTTTTTTTCCTAAATAAAATAAAGGAAAAAATGTTTTGGTTCTAAAATGAGTCCTGCACCAAGCCAACAGGTTCTGTCGAGACTGTGCACATTCATGGCTTCTGCTCCTCCCTACCTGAGCATTAGTTGGTCTCTAGCTGGGATGAATATGACATGTCAGTGTCAGGATTAAAAAGGAAACCTTCACCTTTCCTGAGTGATGCTACCTTTATTGATACAGTCTGACTGTGTCCACATGATGCTAATCTGATAAAACATGACCTTTAAAAATGAGCTTGCAATAATTCCACACTGGAAAGGTATTTAAATGAGAAAAAGCCATTCTGATTTTAAAGCTGTTGATGTAAAAGAAAATAAACCACTGGAAGGATGTCCGTACAAAAAGTGGACTTGGGCAGAGAAGCTCTGACGTACTCTTGTGCAGCTTTTTTAAGTTATATGGAAGGGAGTACCCACAGTGTGGTTTTTCTATTCCAAGTATGTCAGCTGAAGAATCAGTGGCATTTTTAGAGAATTGGCACCTCCTCCCCTGCCTGTAAAGCCAGGTGTCTTCATTATCTGATCCAAGTTTTTCAATATCAGTGACTCTCAGGACATCTGTGAGTATTCAGCACTTTGGAAAAGCACCACACCATTTAGGTCTGCATTCAATCTCCCCACACATATCTGTACCTGCTGTATTTTGATGCACTGTGTATTATCCAACTGCTAAGAATCAGTGTGCCAGTTCCAGTCACACAGTGATCCCTGGTGAACATGGGAGGTACTGTGAAGCTCAACTCTTACTTGATTATAAATACCTCATACTTAAGACTGATCCCATATGTTTTGGTGCTGCCTGACCCACTTCCTTCCAGAAATGTCTCAACTGGCTGACAACCCTGTTTATTACCATATTTACTAGTCTCATTTTCAAGCCATTTTCATTCTTCAGTCAATGTACCCTGGTGCTTGTTTACTGATTTTTGAATGAGTAAATGTGTTATGATCCATTTGTACCAGCCAACCCATCATATTCCAATATGAAAGTGAATTCATCACCCCTCCTTTTTAATAGCTGTTATTTTGACACAGTCTTTGACACAGTACTCACAATTTCAGTTTTGTAGGTATTGTAAGAGAATGGAACAATGTAACTCCCACTTAAGGCAGGAAGAGTAGTGGAGACTGAACACTTTTCCAAATGGGACCCCATTTCAATGTTTTTTTAGCACCTATGAACCTGGGTTAGACCTATACTAGCTTGGTTCATTGCTTATACTTTATTAATTATGATGTGCATTTGATAAATCTATATAAACTCAAACGCTAACAGGAAATAATTGTAAAAGCATTTGTCAAATAGAAATTGCATCCATGTTTTGGAAGGAAGTCCTCTGAAAGTCTCAAAAACACATAGAAAAAACCTTTTTATCATTAGCAGTTTTACAGGCTTTTAGCATCTGCCTGTAAAAAAAAGGTGATACTTGCACGTGCATTACATTCTGTAGTGCTTCTCTGTATAGGATCACTGACCAGTATCTTCCAGTACATACCTTTGGCAAGTCCTTACTTGGTCTGTAGAAGACAAGTCAGTTATTTCATTAACTTAGAAGATAATAAATGTACACTTTCCATTTTTTCTTCAACCTCTTCCTGTCCTGTGTCTATTGAATTCACGTTGGGTATATTGTAAAGGCTATTCAGACTGTAGAGGAGAGAGACTGGAATGGAGACATGTATGCATGGCTGTAAACAACATGTTTAGAATCACGATAGGCAAAGCACATACAAGCTTGCTGTTGTGCTTGTCTACAAGACCCTTTTAAAATTACATGAGCACATGGTTTTCATGAAAATACTTCTATTTCAAAGGAAATAGAAATACGAAATTTCTATTTCAAAGGAAATTCTAACTCTGCAATGATGTTTCCCAGATTTGCAAAATTATTAATTTTGAACTGATAAAATTTAGGGAAAAAATTAATTTTCAAATGTTTAAAAGGCTGTATTAAAGCTGACTGGTTAACTACTACATCTTAATAATTTATATTTCTGAGGTAACTTCTATTTTAAACAGATCCACTTTTGTTTTTTTTAAAAAAAGAAGAGAAACAAATGAGAAAATGAAAATAAAATGCCACATTTTGACATCAAATAACTTAAAAATTCTTCCTATGGAAAGACTTAAAGCAGCCTGGAACAGACAAGATAGCATTTTACCAGGGAAATACTGTTCAATTTCCTGATTAGCACTGTCATGCAGTTTCATTTCAGTTACAAGAACAGCATGAAAGGTGACTTAGCTCAGTTTTATTCCTGCCTAGCACTATATATCTTCTACCTTAAAAAGAAAAAAAAAAAAAAAAGAGAGAGAACAGAACTAGATTGTCCTTGTTTAAGATATGGGTCCTGGGAGTGAGGACAACATTTTTCTCTTTCAGGCTGTGCCACTAGTTTCCTGAACTCCTCAAATAGTACCTGACTTTTTGAAGCAGAATGGACTGAGTTTGTTAATGTTTGCAAACCAAATTGAGCCATCAAACAGAAATCACTTTCTAAGTATGAAGTATTATATTTTACCTGAGTCAAAGTTAGAGCTGAGGTTAGAATAGAGTGAAAAGGGAAAAAGCAATACCAAGAACACAATTTTCAGAGAAAATGCAGGGTTTATTTTTAGGATAAGTAAGTGGAAGAAATTGAAATAAACTGCAGGATTAAGTAGTTGCTGTGAGGAATTATCTTTATACTATGAACATTTTTCATCTCTTCTCTTTTTAGTACGGTAAAAAAAAATCATAATGCTTTTTAGCCATCTCCTGTAATAATCCTTTACCTTTGGAACTAGCTGTTTGGAAAAGGCAGAACACGTCACAAGACTGAAGCTTGTGCAGAAGCACCCAGTGAAATGGAGAAAGTTGTTTGACATGCAGCCTCCATTGGTAGTTGTCTCAGGCTTCTCCAGAGACTCTCCTTTGACGCTTCTCTCTCTTTTATCTAAGTACCAGTGCCACACATACTGATTGCTGAAAATTACCATACTAAGTCTGAACACAGCCCGAGCTAGGCTGACCCAAATTTACCCCTCTGCACAGTAGGGTGAAGGGAGGTTATGGTGGTTCTGTTATATTTTACATTTCACATTTCCCCTATTCCTGAGCTAGTCAAGGAAGGGAAATCGCCATATGAGGAAACTAATTTCTGGTTTAGGGATCAGCTAGAGTAGTCTGTGGGTGGAAGATCATGGAATTAGCATTTCTGACCCTTCCCAATCTTGCTAACTGCCCCAGTTCAGAATGTCACTCATGTTCTCTACCAGAATTTGCCAACAAGGGGAATTTTTATCAGCTTTTTTTCTGTTGAACTTAATGCCCTTGTGTTGTGTAGACCCCAAGAATCTTCTTAGATATGAAGTGAACCTGAGTCTACGTTGATACTGTAAGTGAAGGGATGGTTGCAGAGTAGGTAGGAGTTTCCAGTTCATTCTACCCTGATTCTCAAAATCTGTACAACAGCTGTTCCTCCTGGGACAGACAGCTTTGAAGCATTTAACCATCAGTCTATTTAATCATTTCACTTACAGCTGCATTATTTAGCAACTAAGTGTGTTTTTCCTTTGACAATATAGTTTGAGTACCTTTATAGGTCTGACTGAGCCTTAATGAACAAAATAAATGTTCTAGAGCTTTAAAGTCATGGGTCCAACAATTTACTTTTTTTAAGTGTGGCTGTGTGGGTGTGTTACTGAAAGCAATTCGTTCTTTGGATTTGGCACAAAGTGAGCTGATTTGATTTGTTTCTATTGCCACATGCTACAGGCAAAGAATAAAATTGAAAAAAAAGGAACATATTGTGCCTGGGATGGGAGAATGTATTTAAATAAGAGGCAAACCCCCTAATTTGATATGGGCTGGCAGAATTCCAAGCTGGTGTTATCTCAGAAATTGGAAGTTATGGCTTGCTCCTCGTTTCACTCTTTTAAAGGGGAAAAAAAAAAGTAAAACAAAAAAATTAACCATCCAAATGAAAACTATATATATTTTTTGGTGGGCTTGGGTCTTTTGTTTACACTCAAGGTCTTGCACACAATGTACAGTTGCCTGGGAAATGTCAGTCCAATTAAAATTTTTATTCTAAATATGTCAAGATTTGTTGAGGAAGAGAAGTGTTTCTAGAAGACCCACATAGAGCAAATGGTGATTCTTGAACAGTGATGTAAGATTTAATGGAACTGGACTCGGGTGGATAGTATGAGTCTTTCCCCATGCCTAACTGAAACCTGTGATTTCTTTGCAGCTCTAAAGCTTCATGATCTGGAATTGTGAGAGACAAAGGGACTTGGAAAATAAAAAAACACACCACCCTCTTGCTTGCTTGGCTGAATTTTTAAAACAGTCTTAGACTTGTGTCTAAGACAAGACCACTTGTCAGAGATTTAAACTAGTGGAACAAATATGGTGACAGGCAGGATTATTATTCTAAGAACTACTGTGAGCTGCAACCTGAAATCTCCGAGGCATGAAGAGGGCTGAAAGCTGCTTTTTCTTTGGGGCTTTATTATTTTGACTGACATTGTTGAAAGGTCTAGCTTAGCCCATTTAATCATCTATTATTGTTAAAACTATTATTATGACAGTAATTTCTCAAGTGTGGACAAGGCACACAGGAACAGATGGTGTACATCTCAAAATGCTTACAGGCCAAGTGTGAATATGCTGTTGTGAATCATCTCAATAATAAGCCACAATCTTTTTAGAGCTGTGACTTGTACCTGTTGAGTGCACTGCTGATTTCTGCCTGGGGTACTTGCTTTACTGCCACAGTAACAGTAAAAAGATTAAGATTAGAATAAACCCAAAAGTCTTCCAGAGACTTAGATAATGGAGCCAAGCTTTCCCTACTACTAGGCCAGAACACAAGCAAAATTGTCAGTAGGATATGATGAGTTGGGCTAGTGAAAATACACCAGTTTCTCAGATCCACAGACAACCCTCACCAACATGAACTGCAAATGGATACTTCAGAACCTTTCTGGGACTGGGTCTTTTGGAAGGTGAAGAGTTGCCCTACAAGGAACCCTTCTGCTTTCTGTTGCTCTTTCCCTTTCTCTTCCCTTTCCTTAATGTTTTTCCATATGTTTTTCCTTTCTTCTTTTTCTTTTTTTTGAGTCAGTGGTGTGGGGAATCCAAAGTAGCACAATGATGTTGAACACTGTTGAAGACAGCCTCCTACTTTGGATTCCTCTCACCTCTGAATAAATTATTTGACTATCTGATAGAAAATACAGACACTCACAATAGTATTGTACATCCTTTGGATCATTTATATTTAATCTAGATACTCTTCAGTGAGTTTGATTACATCCTCTCTCATCAGTTTCAACCTTTCCAGATGTTTTCCCTTTCCTTCCACTTAAAAAATAGAAAGTACTTGCAAGCCTGTGTGCTTTCTAATTTAGATTACAGTTATTGTTTGAAATTGTGTCTTTTCAGCCAATAAAACATCCCACAGGGACTTTTAAAGGTTTCTTATGCTGAAAATAATTTCAAACCAATTTTGAAAATCCATTCTAATTGTGTTTACCAAAATATGCACAAAGTGCACAAAGGCTCTGCTCAAGCACACAAGCAGTACACTGAGATTGTGCTCAGACTCAGGAGAAAGCTAAAAAGGAGCACTGTGGAGAAAGTACATGTGAAGGTAAAAATGTTAGATAAGTGGTTGCCTCATTGGTCAGCTGAAGGAGTGCAATCAATGAGCTTCGACAACAGACTTAAGACTCAGTATTGTAGCTCCAGGACTGATTGAAATGCGAAATGATACAGACTCCTTTGAAACTACTTTTTCATTCATTTGAATCTAGATGGGAAGAGAGCACATTGGACAGTTAATAGTATAGCAGAATTCTATGAACTATAGTGATACTTTTTAACGGTTGAACTTGATGATCCTAAGCCTCTTTTCCAACCACAACTCTTTTATGATTCTAGGATTCTCCACTGCAGAGTGTGATTTATTTAGCTATTTTTCTTTGGTTAATTGAAGTTACTGAATTAATGGTAAAAGCACACCCACATATTATTTTACCCAATGCAGGTTTTAGAATCATAGCATGGTTTGGGTTGGAAGAGACTTTAAAGATCATCTAGTTCCAAACCCCTGTCATGGGCAGGGACACCCTCCACTAGCCCAGGTTACCCAAAGCCCCATCCAACCTAGCATTGAACACTGCCAGGCAGGGGGCGGCCACAGCTTCTCTGGGCAGCCCATTCCAGTGCCTCATTATATTATAATAATAGGTTTTATAATTTATTATATAATTTATTTATTTTATGGTTTAATAATACATTTTTAATAGCAGGTCAGAACATAAATAAAACTGGCAACCTAACATCCAGTATATCTGTATGGTAATTAAATAGGACAGGGAGTGGGGGAAGAAAAAAATACAGTCTCTTTCATTCAAGTCTTTTTATCTATTCCCTATTCCATATGTCTTTTGCTCATTTCAAGAAAGATGTAATACATTTGTCATTTAAAAATGATGAAGCTCCAAAAGGAAGGAAGCAGGCAAATGACCTATTATACTCACTGAAAAATACTTAGTCTGCAGCTATTGTACAGTGAAATACAAACAGAACTTAAGACAAACCTGTTCCCTGTCATGAAATCTCTGCACCAGAATAGCACAGTTTGCATTTTGAGTTAACTCACGGTTGTCAGTATACCAGCTCATTTTCTTGATGCCCAGCCTAATCCTTGGCAGTGACCATTCACTCTGTTAAGATATGAGGAACTGCTTCTCAAAGCTGCCTGAAATAAATGGTTCTGAGGTCCCGAATAACTTAAATGAGTTAGTGTTATCTAAGTCTCAGACCTTTGTAAGTTTGGTGTTTCTTCAGGAAAAATGTTCTATAAAGAAAGGAAGGACATGTATGAGGACTGTCTTTAATCTCATTGGCTGAATTCACAATGAGTGAATTTACTTCAAGATAAATCAGAAGTAATCCTCCCCCTCTAATTAGCAACTGACACAATTATGACATTAAAGATGAATACAAATCTGAAATTCTGTCTATATTGGCAGAAAGCATCTAGTAATCAAATAGCAAGGTAGCTATAGATTTAGAAGAGTTTCACTCCCAAGCTCCTGCTTAGGTTAGGAGATCACAGAGATTTAACTTCATGAAGATATTGGATACACTTGCTTTGGATGAATATCTTTTCCCCTACTCTTTTCTCCCTTCTGAGTGAAAGGAAAAGTTTCTTTAGCTATATGAGCAGGAGTTGGTTATGAAACCTCCTCTTTTACATTCAACATTCTTTTCCATACAATATATGCTATGCATACAGAAACTCTGTGCTAATGCCACCACCAAAACAGTGGTCTTCTGAACTTTGGGAAGCTAGACCCTAGGGCTAGCTCACAACTTTTCTATGAAACAGATCTAACAGATAATTTTTTTGAACTAGAAAGAAAATCCCCCACCATTTAGCTTCAAACCCTCCCTTTTCTTTACTAGCTTTTCTGAGCTCTGGATGCATTAGGATCCCATCTCTTCCATAATGCATTTCCCTGGAACATGAGACAGGTCAGTCATAGCATGTTCTTGGTGTGTTTTTTTCATTGATGCTGCCCCCTGATCCTGTGTGCGGTAGCTATGCTACGATGTGCTGTAATCTGACAACACATTAACAAACTAATGCAATTAACTCCTCAACAGCTTCCAGAATTGCAGCAGTAGCTGCACAGCTGGATGACTGAATATACGTCATAAGCTTTTGTAGTAGCTAGACGTACACTACAGGCATGCAATGTTTGGGCTGTAACTTGGTTTATAGAATACCACCCACATTCAAATGAGGTATTTTATGCAATCTCTGACTTTAATGATGGTTATATATATTTTTTTTATTGCACCTAATAGATGGAGTGAAATATCTCCAATCTGCTATTGATTTCCAAGGCGAAGCAGCCAGCCAAATCAGATGAGAGCAATTTGCCAGCTGCTGCTGAGCAATAAATATTAGTCCCAAAATGTCATGTTTCTTTGCATGCTTCTCTGGAAGAAGCTGTCAATATTTTCATCAGGACGCTGGTTCTAAATCCTCTTTATCGGTAAGGGTTTCCCTAGGGTATTCAGCACCTGTGAACAACAATTAAGTAACCCATTCAGAGAGTATGCCCAGAGGTTTTCAACCATTTCTTTCTAACTTGTAGGTGAGAAACTTGCTTGCCTTGTTAGCCAGAGTTCAAACAGCTGAGGGAAAACACTCTGAGTAGAAATGAAGCAAAGGAGGAAAACTCAGTGTCATGTGAGAATTGAGACTTACTTACTTTTCCTGGCACGAACTAGTGATTTAAACAGTACTCTAGGCACACAACTTGAATTATGATGCTAGAGGTGTGACAACAGCTTTATAATTGTTTATCAATCATTTAAAAAATGCTGCTCAGTGTCTGATGAAGGTCTTTGGAAAGTTTTGTTTTTAATTTATTGCAGTTCTCAGTCTGATTTGAAAGAATGCTATAATACATGGACACATTTTCTCTTGCCTACCTTTTTTTCTATCTGCCTTACAAGGTTAAGTAATCTCAGCAAACTGCCTGCATAAATATCCTCTCTTGTATACATGTTCTATCACCACCAGTCTTGCTATTCCTCACTTATGAATTTATACCCACAAAAATGATTAGTTGGAACCCGGCTCTCCATGACATGAGACTACAATATCTTTGGAGGACTTTGAGGAAGCAGAGGATGTGGCCGTATGAAAGAGCATGTAACTGAGGGAACACCAATGAATTTTAGTCCTTCTCTTAACCCTGTCCTAGTGCTATAGAAAACACAAGAAGTTTAACATTATTTTAAAACTTATTTTCTTTTCTCAAGTCTCTCCCTGCCCACACTTTTCTCTTACTACAACCCTAGAATCGGTCATTTTCCTTCATGTCATTGAATTGTTGAACATATCAAGTGGGAAGCTTGCTTTACTCTTCTTAGGTACTTCAGTATAATATGCATAAGCTGCGTAATCATTGCTGAAAAAGTGAGAGGAAAAAAGAGATAGGAGAATCTGACAACAAGTGAGCTGGTGAGCTAGGAGGTTGTTCTCTCCTCACTCAATGACACTGAGCTGTAGACTGACTAAAAGCAACAGTTTTGCCAGCATATACTTACACCCAAGAGGAAACCTGACTCACACTCTATCCCAGGCTTTTCCCTTTCTTAGGCAACTCTTGGAGCTTGAACATGAAAGCAGGCATTTCTCAAAAGATATCTTAAAAAGACAGCTGGCCCAAATTAGCCTGACTAGGAGGAAAGCAACAACACAAGAGGCAGACCATCTGTTTCAGACATTGTGTTCCTTGTGAACTACTAGCATTGCACGTTGTTAATTGTGTAGTGGAGGAAACAGGGATAATGTTTGCTGCCCCAGAAAAGCCAGGGTTTTTAAGGTATTTAGGTGCTAGTAAGATTTTCAGAAGTAGATCTTTACTTTCTACTGGATCTAGAAGTGATGCACAGGAATGCAAATATTTCAACTGTGAATGCCACAATATACCGGTGCTTCCATGAGTACTTCCCATACTCCACTTAAACCTGATATAAGGACATCTGAGAAATAGAATCATAGAATGATCTCCATTGGAAGGACCTTTAAAGGTCATCTAGTCCAATGCCCCTGCAATAAGCAGGAATATTTTCAATTAGATCAGATTGTTCAGGGCCCCGTCCAACCTGACCTTGAAGGTTTCCAGAGATGGGACATCTACTACCTCTCTGGGCAACCTGTTCCATTGCCTCTTGTCCTATCACATCAGGCTCCAGTAAAAGTTCTGTCCCCTTCATTCTTGTAAATCCCCTTTAAGTATTGAAAAGCTGCAAATGATGTGACTAAGGTATGGTTGATGGCATAAGGGAAATGGAAGGTTAACCTCTAATTTTGCAATCAGTTGTGTAGGAAGGCAGGGTAGATCATTATTTTTCTATCTTCTACTAGTGTTGGGTTTCCTATGGCCTCAGAGCTAGTTTCATGGGTGTCAGGACTGTGTGTGAAGATGCCATACACTTACAAGTTGCATGAACTTGTAAATTCATCTAGCTACATTTGGATGTAAGACTAAATCCATCCAAAAGGATGCTAGAGGCAGGAAGGCAGGCAGTGTTTTGACGCTTCTCTCACATTTGTATGCATTGATAGTGTCTACTCCCAAAAGTCAAATTGGTTCGTAGCCTGAGAGCATTTCTGGACTCCTTTGATTCTTGATACACAAATTTAGTGCATGCCAGTGTCCTGATTCCTGCCAGGTCAGAACTAACCTCCCCAAGCAGTCAACACAGGTGAGCTGACTTAGCCCAGGCTGTTTCCACACCACTTGACATCACTCCCCCATAAAAGGGCCTGTTTAGGGACAGGGGCTCCTGGGTTCCTCCAGGACAGTCTGAGCATAGCTGGGATGTTGGGTCAGTCCTTGCGTTGGTCCCTGTGTCGTGCAGCACTCTGTAGTCATCAGGTCAGTAAAGTACTCTGTGTTATCACTGGGTGTGAGTGTAACTGGCTGTTATTGTTCTATTTTCACGGTGCTTTCGTCAGTAAGCTGTCTTTATCCCAACCCAGAGAGGCTCTACTTCTTCCTTGTCTGGGAGTGAGCAGTGTGTGGTGTTCAGCTAATGTTTGGGGCTGAACTACCACAGCCAGAAAAGCATTTTTCCATCTGTGATTGGGAAGGTGACCCTGCACCTCAGTCTCTGGTGTTTTATGGATCCAATTAACTCATTCTGTATTGGAAAGCATACATGGATTACAAAACTCCAACTAGTCCAGGACAGACTAGACATCTTCTGGAGCTGTATCACTGGGTGGAAGTATATAACCTCAGCACTTCATGCACCATGTTGGCTCCACAGATGAGTTAATCTGAAGGCATCAATGCTTTTTATGGTATGATAGTGAAGCTACATAGAAGACTAGTTCTCATTTAAGATTAGGAAAACTTTTATTGGATGCATCCTACAAGAACTGTGGTTGTGTCAGGGACTGAAGGACCAGGCTCCTTCTACGTATTAAGTATTCAAAATAGCATCAAACCTGTAATCACAGATGAGATTGGGTGTTCTCAGTGGTATGGCCGTAGGTGCATCAGATGATGCAAATGTTAAGTAGCCCTGTATTTTCCCTTAATGGTCTTCTTTCCTGAAAATATTGCTTCTGTTAAAGATTCCCTTTTCAGCACTACTTGCTTCCTTTCTTTGAACCTTTGTTTCTTCTCTGGTAAACAAAAAAGATTCATTCTTCATTTGGTCTAATTAGTCTTATTTGAGAATTAGCTTTTCAAAAATAAAAGGAAAATTGTGTCAGATGTTGACATAATGGGGGGAGGGGGGAAGAGAGAGGGAGGGGTCTGAGATCCTTTAGTCTTTCTTTCATTATCTACTGATGCAGGGTGAGCTACCATATGACATGGAGTGAGTATGATTCAGAAAAGGTCTCAGTTGGCCCCATAGAACTGAAGAAAAAATTGTGACTTTGATCCAGGAATTGCTGGGTCAAATTCTATGATGTGTATTATGCAGGGAATTAGATGAATATTCATGTTAGTCCTGTTTGGCCTGATTATACAGTTCAGTAGTTCTTGACTTTCAATACTACATACTTTTTTATGCTCTATAACGTTATTTTATACTCCACAACACTATTAATTTTCCCACAGAAATATATATATATCTTCTTATCTAGATGATCACTGTATCCTAGGGGTTGGAAGGGACCTCAAGAGATCATTGGGTCCAACTCCCTGCCAAAGCAGGCTCCCTAGGACAGGTCACACAGGTAGGCGTCCAGATGGGTCTTGAATATCTTCAGAGAAGGAGACTCCACAATTCCTCTGGGCAGCCTGTGCCAGGGCTCTGTCACCCTCACTGTGAAAAAGTTCTTCTGCATATTGGTGCGGAACTTTCTATGCTTCAACTTGCAGCCATTGCCCCTTGTCCTGTCTCCACAGAACATTGAAAAGAGGCTGGCCATTTCCCCCTGTGTCCCACACTCAAGATATTGATAAACATTAATAAGATCCCCCCTTAGTCCTCTGTTCTCAAGGCTGAACAGCCCCAGTTCTTTCAGCCTATCCTCATAAGGAAGATGCTCCAGTCCTCTAATCATCTTCGTAGCCCTTCTTTGGACTCTCTCCAGGACATCCCTGTCTTTTTTTGTACAGGGGAGCCCAGAACTGGACACAATATGCCAGGTGGGGCCTGACCAGGGCAGAGTAGAGAGGGAGGATCACCTCCTTCGACCTGCTGGCCACACTCCTCCTGATGCATCCCAGGATCCCATTGGCTCTCTTAGCCACCACTGCACACTGCTGGCTCATAGCCAACTTGCCATCAACCAGGATCCCCAGGTCCTTCTCCACAGAGCTCCTCTCCAGCAGGTCATCCCCCCAGCCTGTAGTGATTCAAGTGGTTATTCCTTCCCAGGTGCAAGACTCTACAACTGCTTTTATTAAACCTCATCTGGTTTCTCCCTGCCCAGCTTTCCAGCCTGTCAAGGTCTCTCTGAATGGTAGCGCAGTGTTCCTGAGTGTCAGCCACTCCTCCCAGCTTTGTATCATCTACATACTTGCTGAGGGTGGATGCTATTCCCTCATCAAGGTCGTCAATGAAGATATTGACCAAGACTGGACCCAACAGTTCCCCAACTGGGGAATACTGCCAGTCACAGGTCTCCAGCTAGACTCTGTTCCACTGATCACCACTCTCTGAGCTTGGTCCAACAGCCAGTTCTCAACCCACCTCACTGTCCTCAAACAAACAATAAGAGGACAGCATTGATTCCTCCTCCTGTCCAGTGACATGTATCATTATATTCAAGGCATTCTAGAGGCCCTCTAGCAGAAGAGGGACACTCGTGTTTGTGGTTTACTTCTGATTTGCCTCTGTGTTTTCATTTGATTGAAGCTACAGTGTGGAGGAATGTATTGAAGATAATTTATTTAATGTTAAAAAGTTGTTGCAAGATTAGCAAAGGTCTATCAGTAGCTAAAGCTAATATGTGTACCCAGTCTGAATTCTGTAGAATAACCTTTTTCTCATTAAGTGTAGCTTTTTAATGAATTGAATTTATAACATGCACTGCCTTGGACCTTACTGGCAATAAATTGCTTAGAAGAGTAAGACCTTCAAGCTATAGGAACCACATATTGTAGTTAATTAAGGCACATTAGTAGCACTTTTATTAATCAGAAGTTATAGTATCACCCTTGAAGCCTCTTGCTTAATATTTCTATATTAGCATTTCAACTAGTAATGAATCAACCTTCCGAATAAATATAGCTTAAAATAATATCATTAAAGTGATAAGTGTTAATAGTCAGTGCATTGACTTCTTCCTTTTAACTGATCTGCATCTAATTAAATATATTGTCAGGACAAATGAGAAAAATATCTTGAAATATTTGGCACAAAATAAAGAAAGAATCCAAAATAACTCCTTAAAATGTCTTAGCCTCAGCTCCAGGAACATGCTCTGTAGCCAGGTGAAACCAGTAGTGTCTCTACATGAAGTAGGTAAAGGTAAGCATCTTCTCTAGAATGGAAACTGTTGTTTTAAGAAAATTGCTTCTCCAGTAAACAAGAACTAAAGTAACGGAAAATGAATTCTTTGTTTCCGAAGTTTTCTTCCAAAGCCTATGTGCAGGTTTGGAAACGTTTCTGAAAACATCACAAAACCTTTCACTTTAGAAAGATTAAAACTGGGATCCCAAGATAACCTGTTTTAGATAGTTTACCATACCAGTATTTAAGCATCCAACTACTAGGGAACGGGAAGACACAAACAGTTGAAAAGCTTCTGACAGTGAGTTTTTAAGTTAAAATATTGGATGTTCTTGAATGTCAAAATAGAATCTGTTTTGCCTTTATTGTGCTTTTTGCTTTTGAAACTAATAATTTATTTTTGTCTGGGAAATATTTAGCTTGTGTTTTTTCAACTTAAGCACTGAACAAACATGAACTACTTTTCTTTAGAAGGTAACTTCTTAAGTTTTCTATCCTCAATAAACAGAAAATTGTCGTCTTAAGGAGTCCCATGCTCACACACTAACCTTATTCATTTTACAATCTACTAAAATCTCAGTGCTGTTTGCTACATGTATGATAACACCAGGTTTTAAGTGGGTATTGCACTGGCCTGTATTTTGAGTGGACTCCTCCAATCTATTTCTATCTGTACTTCCATCTGTTTTGCTGAGATCACTGGCATTGTGTGACAATGAATGGAGGTTTTTTTAAACACTTAGAAATGCAAGACGTCTTATCCTTATGGCCAATACTGCATCAAACATACTTGAGCAGGAGAGCTGCTCCTGCACATTACGAGAGTGGTGAACTTCACAGTTCAAGAACAGGGCTGTCTTGTGAAGCTCTCTAAAGTCTTACTGACTTTTTGTTATGCATACTTACCACTTTTAAAACAGTCTACCTCTTCTTTTCTTCCTTTTAAACATCACTTTCTTTAAGTGTTCTGTGCTTTTACATACTTTTTTCAATGTATCTGTCCATGTCCCATCTGCTTGTTCTTGTTTATAATTCCTCTCTGTCAATATTCTGAGCATCTTCAACTTACAAAGGTAACATATATTAAAATTTTAGAGCATTCATGTCTTATAAAACCCAGGCCCATGTTGAACTCCAGCTATACAGAAATCTGAATTCTCCTGTAAAGACAACAGTAACTGATTTGAGCATGAGAGACATTCAAGAGACAAGAAGGAGAAAACTAAGAACGCTGTTTTCACTGATGGGTCATTGAGATGCTATCACATATTCCAGGTTACCCTTTAAGGAAAACATCAAATACATTCAGATTTGCTGGTATTGTTCTTTTGGGATCTTACAGCTCATCCCTGTGTTTTCAGCATATGTACCTTTATTAAGAAGAGGTTGAGGTACAAAGAATATTTGACTTTTCAAAAAGTTATTCTGTAAGATAGCTTCAGAAATTAAGTCTGTCATATGTTCTTAAAATCATTGGTGCACAGGTCTTTGAGTCGTTAAGACTTTATTCTTCTTTTTTACTCCAAAAGTAACCTCCAAGTGTTTTAAGAACAAGTATAATCCCCACTTGAGATCCTGCCATTGTTTCTCTGAAGAGTCACAAAAGTGCGCTGTGTAGCTCAGTATGAGGTGCAGTAGAACATTGGTAAACTTCAGAGGACCATCTTCCAATCCCACTGCAGTCAATGGGGTATTCAGAGTTTGATGCCAATAGGCTTGAACTACAAGTGCATTACTGCTTGTTTGTATGCACAGAAAAGTGCATTGATATGAACTTACAGGCACTACATTGAAAATTATGATTCTCCAAAGACCTTCTTGGTTACAACCTAAAATCTTTAAGTACCTCACCTCTTACCAGGATATTTTTCTGACAAAATGCTCTCTTTATTGGAAAGGATAACAGATATATGTTTCCTCCTCTTATCTTCAGTGACTGACTTATCTCCTAAATTTTCAAAGCTGTTCTATTGTTCTCTGTCTAACCCAACTGTTTTGTGAAGCATGGTATAGCTTCAGCTACAGATACTGAGATTCCTTTCCTTGGCTCCTTTTCCTGCCCTCAGACCCAACTTCAAAAAAAGATGTGTGGTTTAGTAATAGAGGACTTCCTGAGCTGTGAAAGAAACTAACTTCATAAATCTCAGCTAGGGAACAGCAAAGTTTAGCCATCCAAGGACACCTAAAATGGTAACCAAGTTGCCTAGTCTAAAAGTTAATCTTATTCCCAGATACTTGTTGAGATCTACTTGTTTGTTATTTCAGAATAATCCCAGAAAAGCAGTTTATCTTAATATGATTCAGTTTCTTGGAGAAAATAGTAAGACAAATGATAAATAATCTGTCTTTGTGATAAGTGTAGGTCCTTGTGATTTGTGTTTGGTATGCAAGCTAGTCAGTTTGGTTCAACAATTTACTCATCCTGATTTGAAGCAGGAACTGCTTCTAATCTTAACCCTAAGTGCTCCACTGTGATGGGTTGCTAGACACTCTGATGTCAAGCACTCTGAACCTCCCCCGTGAAAACACTTCTCCTGTAAATACCTATTCACTGAAACAGGACCTGGACAACTCATGATCCTAACTACTGGTCTGCTCAGTCATTTGTTCTGCCACTAACACAAGACTTTATATTGTTGATATGAAATGGGAAGTCTACATTGGGAATGAAAGAGAAAACTGTACTTCAATCTGCTCATGATGGCATATAGGGCTCTTTCCTGTATGGTGGATGTTGAGTTCTTATTTAAAATTAAGGACTGATGGGGTTCAGGACTGCACTCTATAAGAGAGTTTACATCTCTTAAACACAACTCAGGGGAAGTATTGTCTTTCAGCCCAGGTGTTAAAACCTCTTTGAGACACAGAGCCCAAAGAAATTCTTCCTGAATTGTTTTCCTCAGCTGGGTTCTTTCTGCCTTTCCTCAGCTGAGCTATCAACTTCCTTGAATTAAACTGTAGGTACCTTTCTTTCACTATGTGTTTTTTAGGCCTTTTTACTCTGATCTGCACCTGAATGGCAAGTCATATACAAACTACTGTTGGAGGGGTAAATATGGCTTTATGGAGGTTCCCTTGTGCAAATCTGGACTCTTGAGGACCTTTTATTAGTGTCTATAATATGACCTTTCCCCTGGTAAGTCTTCCATTGTTTTTAGTTTCAGCAGTCTCACGAGAAACAGTAGTACAGAAAGGTTCAGTGGAAAATGTGGGAGGTAATGTTCCATCACCTCCATATTTCCCAATTCTTTTACAATAAAGAATAAAGCATTACAATGCATCACACTATTACATTGTCATGTTTTCACTGGTGCTATCATTGCACAGTCCATAAATTCTCGCAATGAAAAAAGACTACTAAACTGTCTATACAGACAATGTTAGATTCAATGTGATGCCTTCCGTTTCATCTCAATTAGCAGCAGCTAAATGGTTGGAACCAATTCTGCATCTTCATTTGCGCTGGCTGTCTAATAGCCTGATTTACATCAGTAGCACCAGCACGGAATTTTAGTTAATTGGGATTTCAGTAGCTAAATGGCATTTCATTGTCCTAGCAAAACAAACACGTGTTTATGAGTTTTTAAGTAAAACTGTAAGAGCTTCAAATGATGCTTAGTTTATCAAGCAGCAGAAGTGCTTTCTATTATAATTTGCCATTCATAATGCCATGCAAAGTAGTGTATTCTTTGGGGAGGGGATGCCTATAGCCACAATAGTGACAGATAAGGTGTAAGCACTGTGTAGAAACTCACCTGATAGTGGCTTTGTGATATAACTGTTCATTAGATAATTCTGCTGTACTGTGGAGGTGGAAACTTCTCCTTGTGAGCAGAATTAATTCCACAGAAGCTATGCTGTTTCATCACAAAAGCTTAGACACATTGTGAAATTCACTTATTTTATACTCTGCTTAAGTCCTGCTGACACCCAGAGGGACCTAGAAAAGCTTTGTAGCTATAAGATAGTGTTTGTTTTATTGCCACAGTATTGCCTAAGGGCTTATGCTATGATGGAGCCTTGTTTTTTACTGTCACTCAGTATTGTTAATTTCAGGCATCCTAGAATGATGAGTCATGCCCTTGGAAACCATGAGATAGTGTTAAAAATAATGAATTTAAAAGCTATAATAACAACATGCCTTAGGGCTTTATTACTTTACCTCCATTTTTTGAGATTAGAGTGGATCTGAGTCCAACGTTATTCTCTCATCAAAAAACCCAAACATTACATTATCATGGTATGAGGGTGATACATTCTCTTGATTCTGTGACATGGGGTTTTGAAGAAAATATCAAATTGTGAGACTTTTTTGCTATTACAGGATGTACAAGCATATACTTATTCATATTCTAGTGAATGTACAATTGATAGTATCTATGGTGTGGTTAAAGTGTCCCAGCAGGCAGGGTGAAGAGGGAGAGCAATGGACCAAACTGGGCCAAACTCTTCGTTTGTGTAAATGAGCAAGTTCTCATTGGACCTGACACAAAGCAATATGCTTGCACTGAAGCCTGGCCTACTCTGTGTACAACTCCTAGCATATCAGAGGCAACACACACCTTGTGTAATCTTTACCTGCTGTGTGCCTCCAGAAACGCATCTTGAAAATATATTGTAAAGCTCAGGCCCACCCTCGACCTAGGCCTAGGAGCAATTCAGACCATCTGCTGCCCATTTTGTTTCTACAAAGAAGAAAAGAGAACCATGAAGGAAACTGAGGACAGTCTGTATAAAAGAGAAATATGCAAATGTAAAAACCTCTAAAGAAATAGTGAAAGTGATTTATCAAAACATGTAAGTTGAAAGAGTGAAGCAAGAGAACAGGTATACATAAAGATGGAGAGGCAGGGAGAAATATGAATCTGCAGCAATTAAAAAGGAAAAAAATAAAATAATGTTGGAAACCCTGATTAGAATTCAACACACTCAGATGTCCTGAAAGGGACAGTTGCATATACTATATGAAGCATCCTCAAGGCATAGCTCAGAATAAAGTGACTGATGACTATAATAATGACCATTATTTCAGTTTTCCATGTCAGCATTCAGAACTGCAAAACCACTCCTGCTTAGAGCTACAGAGCACATTAATGAAAATGCAAAAGACAAAGTCAAGAATCTCATTTTACCTGGGGGGGAGAGGCAGTTTAATACCCTTCACTTTTCAAAAGTGATAGCATTTCTCTAAAGTAATGACAATGTTGCAAGTTGATGACAAATTCAGTGAAAGTCAAAGAAAGCTGATACAATTTTGCATGAGAAAACAATTAAAACCCCAACACTTGTGAAGGATCATGCTGCCAAAGCAAACTAACATGCAGATTTCTCTCCGAATCTCAACGGAGCACTTAATCAGCCTTCCGTAAGCACTAATGAAAGGTGCATGGTAAAGAAAACCAAAACAGTGTGATTGTTTTAAATCTGTGCATGTCAGTGCTAGGGCAAGGAATAATGATCATGAAAATTTGATCCAGAGCTTTAAATTCCCAATAATATTTGTCTAATTGGTTTTCTTCTGCATTTACCACTTTATTTTTCTTACAGTAGAATGTATAAAAGTTAAAATTGAAAGTAAATCCCTCAAATTTCCATCTTAAATTAACATAACATGGGTGAGGTCTGGATTTGTAGAATGGAAGAAAAACATCTTTGAGTGATTTATAGCATATCCAGGATTGCAAACATTTATCTATCAGTGGGCCTCAGTTTGGCTTTTGGAAAAGAGCAGTTCTGTTAGGTCGATGCTGTTAGGCTGTTCATTCATTAATGTACCGTGCTTCTCCAGCAAGCACACAACTGTGTTATCAGATTTTTGATTCTACCTGCCTGGTGTGGGCTCATTGAAGCTGTTTTCAAGACTCTAAGGTGGCATCTAGTGCTGGGAGAGGAACCGGTTGCATTGTCATGGAAGAGTTCTCAGAAATTGCGGTATTTCCAATGTTATTTGTTTGGCTGGAAGCAAAGATTATGTGATTGTGTTGGCTTTCCACCTGTTTGTCTCCTAATCCTTACCTATATAACTGTCAAATCTGTTGGCCAATATTAACTACATTTTGTAAGGAACCAGAGGTATCAAAGGCAATCACATCCATGTAGGCTTTGTGAAAAGTGGTTGGTGCGGACAAGAGTGAGACCAGAATCAGACCACCCACAGAGGGAAAGGCTGCAACGTAAACTCAGTGGTTAACTTTACTCCTTGGCTTACCTCTAGCAAAATAGTGCATGCAAAGCTTAGAAGCTCTTTCAGCACTTGTCCTCAGTCTATTAGAGGGCAGCTAGTAAAGGGATTAAACTGACAGTGGAGAAGCTGTTTGTTTGGGTTGGTTTTGGGGGTTTTTTTGGGTTGAAGGAAATAAGGAACACTGAGGTATTTCAGAGAAAGGTAAGATTTTCAGGGTCATAAGGGTAAAGGAGTACACTGGGGTAACTGCCAATAGAGAGCACCAGAATAGGAAAGTTTGTATCACCTTAGTTCTCCCACTTGGAGAACAATGTCGTTTATTTCCCTCTGGTTAAAAACCCTTTATGGCTTCCATGAAATGATATTCAAATGGTGCTGTGCTGTCAAAATCTTCATTGACGACCTTG
>VZTU01033201.1:343-12288 GCA_013400835.1 Zapornia atra
AACTGGGGGGGGGGGGAACCAAGAAGCTGGGAGGAAACACAGCCAGGACAGGTGACACAAATGGGCCAAAGAAATATTCCATGCTATACAACATCATATGTAATTTATAACTGGGGTATAAAATACTTTATTATTTTTACTGACATTGTCATCATCATTGTTATTGTCATTATATATTCACTTTTTTTGTGTCCTATTAAACTGTTTTGATCTCAACCCATGAGTTTTCTCACATTCACTTTTCTGATTCTCTCCCCTATCCCTTCAGGGGAGAGTGAGATGTATCTGCATGGTGATTAGCTGCTGGCCAGGGCTAACCCACAAGAATCTAAATTAGTTACCTGAACAGGGGTTTATCCTAAGACAATGCAACAAGCACAAGATGAAATTTCTGATGGATGTGATCAGTGTTACCATGTCCCTCTCTTAACTCTTCTGTTGAAACATTTGACCAGTCTACAGTGATAGAAAGAGGAAATCTCGATATCATTAAGCAGAATAAAAAACCATAGTCTATAATATACAATGTATAATATATACACAATATATTTATAATGACTGTAGAATATGTAATTAAAATTTAGTGGATTTTATTAATTTATATTCATATTAGCAAAGCCATTGTTGGCATTGGCAAAACAGACACTGAAAAAGCAGTTCCTCACTAGAAAAGACAAGTGTAGGAAGGAGGGATTCAGTTTCAGATGAGTGACTTGATGCAGTGTCCTCTGTGCAACTGTGGAAAAAAGTGCAGTGAGGTCAAGTCTGAAGACAAAAATTGATGGAATAAGTTTTTCTATAATAAAATCTAGACTTTGAATATTGGAACTCCTACAACTAAGAATTTACAAATGCACATCATGGCTAAGAAAGAAATTCAAAGCCCAAATCCTATTTGGTTATCTCTTTAAATGTATTTATATGACAATACCTAAATACAGCAGAAGACATTTTACAAAGTTGCACACACATACCAAAAAGAAAGGGATCAGGGAATGTGCCTCTGCAGTACTATGGAAGCTATCAAGACATGTCATGTGTACCATAAATACAGAACACCATAGCACACGTTATGGAATAGGTATTAAAAATTACTTCTGCTGCTGACTTCCAGCTATATGTTGAGATTAGTTTATTGTGTTCAGTTTCCTTATCTTTTCTAGATCCTGCAGGTGACTGTGTCCATCAAATCCATTTTCATTATAAGTGGCAAGTGTATGCTGTGCCATGGCTTACCAGTGGCAGTTCAAGGAGTTTGAAAGTAAGCAATACCTGTACTCCGTCCTGAGCCCCGGTCTCTGCTACGTCTCATGTTTGCATTTAATCCACACGTGCAATATATATATATAGATGAAGATAGGACTTCATACTCCCCAAATACAGTTGTTTCATTATTTCCTTGTTCCATTTTCTGGCACTACAAACTTTACATCATGGCTACATAATGGTCCAAACTCATCAAAAAGGCTAATCCCAACTATAACTACATGTAGCCTTATATGTAGGACTCCTAGGCATAGGATCAAACCCTCTCTCATGGTGGCAAGGCAGGAAACCTCTCAAGCAAGTGCTGTAGTTAGAGCACAGTAATGCACCCAAATATGTAATTTCTTCATGTACATGTGAGAAGGCAGTAACCTGTTAATACTACAGCTAGATCAAAGTCCACAAATGACAAAACATCAAATGATCATGTATTCATCATTTCATTGGACTCCACTGTACAAGGCCCAGACAATCCTGATCTAGTAAGAACTATTTTGAGTGTGTGGTTGAACTAGATGACTTTTAGAGATCCCTTCTAAACTGAATTGATTCTATGATTGCTAGGGCTTCCACATCATGTCAGAAATTTCCCATGTACAAATTATCTGTCCAGACAAACTTAATTCAGCATATCAGAAGTATTATCATATTTCCTGCATTTCATAAGACCACTGATTCAATCCCTACAAGTATATCTGATGAATATATGAAGTAGTGGACCCGGTGAACACCCAATCTGTGCATATATGACACCTTCAGTTTATCAGTCATTCTTTACAGATATGAACTACAAAGAATCTGTGCGTGTTCAATGTTTTTCATCGTTAGGCAATATCAACGTATTAACATGCAGAACATCCTAAAACAATTGGCAAGGTTTTTAGGACCATCCAGAGGAATCTTGTCATGCTTGAGAGGTGGGCCTATGTGAACTGCATGAAGTTCAACAAGGCCAAGTACAAGGTCCTGTGCATGGATCACGCAGTCCCAAGCATGACTACAGGCTGGGTGGAGAATGAATTGAGAGCAGCCCTGAGGAGAAGGACTTGGGAGTGTTGATTCATGTAAAGCTCAATGTGAGCTGGCAATGTTCACTTGCAGCCCAGAAGGCCAACTGTGTCCTGGGCTGTATCAAAAGCAGCATAATCAGCAGGTCAAGGGAGGGGATTCTGCCCATTTAGTCTCTCTGGTGAGAACCCACCTGGAGTACTGTGTCCAGTTTTAGGGTCCCCAGTCCAAGAAAGATATGCATCTGTTGGAGCGAGTCCAGAAGAGGGCCACAAAGATGGGCAGAGGGTTGAAGTACCTTTCCTTTGAGGACAGGCTGAGAGGGTTGGGTTTTTTCAGTCTGGAGAAGAGGAAGCTCTGGGGAAACCTTACTGCAGCCTTCCAATGCTTAAAGGGGGCCTATAGAAAAGCATGTTTATCAGGGCATGAAGTGACAAGACAAGGAGTAATGGGTTTAAACTAAATGAGGGTAGATTTAGATTAGACATTTGAAAAAAAAATTCTTCACCATGAGAGTGGTAAGACACTGGCACAGGTTGCACAGAGAAGCTGTGGCTGCCCCCTCTCTGTCAGTGTTCAAGGCCAGGTTGGGGCTGTGGGTAACCTAGTCTAGGGGAGGGTGTCCCTGCCTATGGCAGGGGGGTTGGAACAAGATGATCTCTAAGGTCTCTTCCAACCCTAACCAGTCTGTGATTCTATGAATTTCAGAGAAATAGCTGAAATAAGAACTTTATGTTTTCTACCTCCATGTGAATGTTGACTTCTTGCAATGAGTTGAAAACATGGGGATTCCTTAATGATTGAATAGATAAAAGTAGTGTGTGGCATTTTGTGGCATCTATTGTGAAAAACATGCTGTCCCTTGTCTAGGTAATTCAGAAACAAAAACCTGTTAAAGTAGAGTGGTGTACCCATGTGACCCGCATGCTTAAGGGCTAAGTCATAACTCCAGTAATCTCTTATGTCTGTATGCAACGTCATATTAACACAGTCAGCCTTAGCTTGAAGACAAATAACCACCCAGAAGAAGTGAGAAGACACAGGCAAAATAAGGAAACAGCTAAGAAATCTCTGAATGCTGGCCATTCCCAAGCTCTATTTGTCTTCATTGCTAAAGATTTTAAAGCAATAGTCAAAACCTTTTCATGTTAGAATTCAGAAAGGGATCCAGTGAAGTCTTTTTGTATCATCATACTATAATCATTGTTACATACCACAACATATATCAAAGCAGCTGCTGACACAAAATTAGAAAAAAAACCCTGTATTGCTTTTCGGAAATATAAAATAATGATCTTTCATTGGTCACTTCATTATACCTGTGATTGGTATAAACCAAGGACAGAAACCAAAATGGAAAAATCTAAGAAACACTTTCTTTGCAAAGAATATTCACCTGGTACTGATGAATCCAGGAAAGAAATTTCTGCAAGAAATCCCTCTGAAATGGCATGGTCTCGTTAATGTAACCAGACAAAATCCTAATTACAGGGAAGATGTCTCCCTTATTGGAAAGTACACCCCATTAAACATCAATGCTTACCATTTGGTTGAACTGTTGTTAGGAGTTACCTGATCATAGTGCATCTGGGAAAAGTAATCCAACTATGAAGTCCAAGAGAGAAAGGGTATGAGGAAACAAGATACCTTAAAAACCACTGCCACGGTGCATGATAACATTTCAAGGGAAAATAAATTACCTTTTAGCTAAGCCAAAATTTGATTTTTGAATTAACAAGCTAACAGGAAATATTTTTATTTGTGACTGTCAAAACATTTCCATTTGATTAGAGATATAAAAATTAAATTTAGTGAACAAAATTTCCTTAACTATTTCCATAGTTCTTTTTTTTTTACAGTTAGCTTTGATGGATACAAGTTGAGAAGGAATTCAAACTACTAGAATTTCTCCCAAAGTAAATTCAGTCTTTTTTACCAATATGAATATTCATTAGAAAGTTTTTTGTTTGTATTTAAATAGGTCTATCTTCTTCATTTTATCATCCTATTTTCATACTTTTGCTATTATCAGCAAGCAAAATAAACTTACTCTAAAAATAAGGGAACAAAATATATAGATTACTTTCAACATGAACATGAACTAATTTACCAGAATATTACAAGTGTAAGATTATTTTTAGAAATGTATATGACAAATTTGGTGCAACAAAGGCTAAAAACCCTTTCATTCTCCCACTCATAAAGGGACGATGTCTAAATTGCACAATATTCTCATTTTCATGAGTACTCATACTCTTAAGCCTCTCAGAATCTGTACTGGAATCATGCTGCAGTGATCATTTCTTCCAGCTGTAATTTATGCACTGCAATTGTTCCTATGCAGATGTGGGAAATTTATTTGAATACATTGTTAGAGAAGCTAAGGAATTTTTGCTTTTAAAACTCTGTTAAAAGAAACAAAAAATGAACTGGAAGAGTGCCTTATCTCCAGCATATGCTCAGTCTTCTGCCTTCAGAGACTACCAGCAACCAAAGCAGAGCATTGTCTGGAGGGCAGTGAGGAACTGGGACTCTCACCTTTGGACCTTTGGCAATTTGCTCTGAGCTTTCTAAACCGTTTGCCTCAGCTGCTTGCCACAGACTATATAAGTGAAGGTCCAAGTCAGAAGGCTCATTCTCCCTCTGAGGTGGTAGGGAAGAGGGGAAGGAAGGAGGGAAAGAAAAACAAGAAGAGATTCAAGGGAGCTCAGGGCTCACCATGGGCCCTGTGCAGCTCTTGCTGCTCCTGCAGCTGCTCAGCAGTGGTGTTCTCACCCGTAAGTACTGCCTATAGCCTTAGTGCTTTTTGCTGCTTTATCTATCAATCTGTTAAATGCAAAAATCAACAGGAAAGTGGCTTATAGAATTAGATAGGCTAAGTGTGGCAAAGATATCCTTTTTAGGACTGGGGAATCACAGGAGAATCTCAATGTAGAAAAAGTCACAGATGTCGCCTGGTATCTTTTCATAAGATTGAATGTATTTTGCCACTTGTCAGGAATTCACATGATTCATTTTGGCTAAGTTGTTTTTCTGTAATGTGGTCCTTTTAAACCCCCATGGAGATACTCTAGCATGGAGATACCCTACAGACTTATCCCAGATGCTGCTAAACTCTTTTGCTGCAAATGTGAATGGAGAGCAATAAAGCAAAATGTGTTTGGCAGACAATTCTGGTATTTGAAACATAATTTGAAGGTAAAGGGGCATAGCAGCAGCAGTAGTAGTAACAGTAATAATAATAGTAGTAGTAGTAAAAGAAGTAGGCCAGCAGGTGGGTTTTTTCCTAGTATCAAAAAGACTGCCTAGATCAATACAGCACTGTGGATTGTGAGCTATCCTTGCTTCCCAAGTGGCTTTTCAGAGTAGGACACTGTACTGTTACCTAAGACTTCAGGAACTTTAAGGAAGAAATTGAGTGTGGGGCCAGTTATGTAAGTCTGGTTTCATATGGAGGTCAAATTAACCATAAATGTACCTTTGTTGAACTAATACTCTGTTGTTGATTGAAGTTAC
This sequence comes from Zapornia atra, assembly GCA_013400835.1. Lineage (NCBI taxonomy): Eukaryota > Metazoa > Chordata > Aves > Gruiformes > Rallidae > Zapornia > Zapornia atra. Next base: position 6,134 of record VZTU01033201.1, read on the forward strand.
TCAGTTTTAAAGGATGCACTTCTCTCTGATGGCTATTAATAATGTTCTTACTGTTAGTATTGTAGCAGTAGCATTACTGCTGCTATTGCTATTACCGTAACTAATGATACACTCCATTTCTATAGAGTCCTCAACCTTAGACTTCCCAGCATGAATATTGTGAAAAGTGCTGGCATTCATCCAAAAGAATGACATAGCATCAAATGCATGCAGCAAATTTACTATATTTTATTTTATTTTATTTTATTTTTTATTTTATTTTATTTTATTTTATTTTATTTTATTTTATTCAGAGTCATATGGAACACAGCTAAGACACATCAGAGCAAATTATTCTTCTTAACTTGAATAGGATTTCAATCAGGGTTTTTATCCAAAGCATGAAGTCTCAATATTCAGAAAAGACTTAATAGCAGAGAATCGTAGCATTTAATGTCAAAATTATCCTTTTATAAATATGCAAAAAGAAAAATATAGCCATTCCTTCATTATGCAGTATTCTTCTGTGCTGAAATGGACTAAAATTTTAAAGTAAACAATGTTATATGTTACATGTCATCTGTTTACCTCTACATTTTGTGTATTTTTAAAAAATACTTGTTAACCTAGAAATTGATCCTTCTCCATTTAAATTAAAAAAAAAATCAGTCACTTAAAGATCCTATTCTGAGGTCATAGTTATATTTGACTCTACTATGAATGTTAATAGTAGCTTTTTTATTTACATCAATGTGCCAAATTACATCAAAAGTTGGTATGAATTAAAAAGGTCTTACAATGAAAAAGTAGTCTTTGTTTTATAGCTATGAACTAAGTTTTCAGCCTTTAATTTGTGCTTTTATTCTTTACAGAGGAAGAAACGCCTGAAAGTGGAAATCCAGGATGTTCAAGTAACTGATTTCTTGCATCTGCTTTTGTTTTCTAATGTCACTATATTAATTGAATACATCTTTCAAAGCTTGACATTTATGATTTCATAAATCTCTTCCTCTGAAATAACTGAAACAATAGTGATGACAATACTCTGAAGTCTTTATTGCCCTTTATTTTAGGTATTTAATTACCCATAAGGTTTGGTTCAAAGAATTTAAAAAGTTTCCTCAGAGAATCTGAGATTAAGTCTCCAAACTTTTAAAAGCTCCCATTAAGAAACTACTTTCCATTGTTGATTATATGGTGCAAATTCCTTAATCTAGAAATCCCTGCTTATCAGATGTGAAGCTTTAGCAGTGAGTTTATGTACATTACACTTTAAATTGGGCTGAATCTCACTTGTCATTTCCCCTTCACAATGGCTGCTAAACCCCCAGAATTGCACTTGGATATCTAGCTAAATACTTGTAGAATAAATCATCAACTCTGTCAGCAAGGACAGCAATTTCTTTAAACAAGTCAAGCCTCAGGAAATGCTGACTTTATGCCCTATCTTTATAATGAACTCTGACTGGCCCTGACTGCTTGGTTAGATACATAATGTTCTACCATAGGGTCAAAGTACTAAATGAGTTGTTATGTTCTTTGTCCCTTTGGATCTTCAGGGTTTTTTTTTCCTCTCACTGGATGCTTTAGCACCATCTTTAGGCAATGGGATTTATTTCAGCTGCCTGAACCAATTCAAAGACTCCTGGCCTTCATTCCCTGTTTCTTGTGTATTTTTAATATAATAAATTATTTGGCATTTGCATTTCTAATATTCTAATTTCCCTATTCCTTTTCCACTTATTTCTGCTTAAAAGCAGGAAATGAAGCAATAATTAGGCTTTTTGGCTTTCACATAGTACCTACTATTGTTGCAAAAATTCCTGAGAATGTACAGTTAAGCAATATTATAGTCCGGGATAGCCAAAACTGACAAGGATAGTGTTGATTTTTTAATGGCGGTTAATTTTAAGGTTAATTAGATAATTCAGTTTTCAAATCTTCATAAGCTGCTGATTACCGTATGGTAGCTAGTATTAATTATACCAATTACATGCATGGAATTTGAGCTAAAAGTACCTAAAGCTTATACAAGTGGTAGTATGAGGTATTGGTAAATACCATGAGGCAACATGGTATTTATAGTGCTGTTCTCTCTAAGAACGCAATTCTGTGATACAAAGGACAACAAAACATTACCACGGGCAGGTACAGGCAGGCAAAATAATACATATTTGTTAGTGGGCATCTGGCTTTACACATTTTCTTTTTTTTTTTTTTTTTATAAAACTAGATCAGGATTCTAATATGTTCAGACAGTCACAAATAATCACAAAGGGGCAATTTAGGAAATTGTTCTTCAATTAGCATCACGGCAGAGTCATAATCCCAGTGAGTTGCTCAGTCTAAGCTGAAGGAGCAGTAATTTCTGGTTCAGATAAACCTGAACTGCTCTAACACAGTCGCTTAAAGTGACCAATCAACATACATTTAGTTTAAAATTATGTCTGCAGTCATAATGGGAGGGAATTGAAATTGAGGACATTGGGCTACATTATGTGTGCCAGACACCAAAAGAAGAATTTATATCCTTGTATTTGTCAATGAGACAATTTTTTTTTCTTTATGTCTCTATTACCACATTCATTCCTGCTTGCAGGGTTTATAGTTACAGATTAATTGCTTTCATGCAATGGGAGGGTCCTCATATGTCCTTCATATATGGCATTCATTTTAGTTACACAACACTAAGACCGTATTTTAAGTATGTATATATATTATCCAAGTAGTAAAAGCACTCTTATTTTCTCAATTGCAGAAGATGCAACCAGATTTAAACACCTCAGAAAATATGTTTACTCATATGAAGCAGAAACATCAAATGGGATCACGGGAACAGCAGATTCTCGAAGCGGTTCAAAGATCACTTGCAAGGTAGGGAAAGAGGGTTGTGACTCTATATTGAATAATATGGAACTGGCAGATGGTGACTGTCCTTCAATGTTTTTCCAAACAAATCACTGTTTTGAAAGGAATGCATTGAGAGTCCTGAAGATTAAGGCATCCGTGTCCAAGACAGAAGGCACTGAGGATGGCAGAAGTCATTTCTTACCATTGTGCCAGTGCATTTCAATCCTTATCTGGCTATACTTTAACGCAAGAGAGAGTAAAGACCTGTCAGTTCAGTTTTCCTTTGCTCCCAGACTGAGTCTACCAATGTCCATCAAACAATTCTGGAAGTTGAACTAAAATCAGCTCATTGACACCACAAAGACCACTTGATGGTAACAGTCAAGCAAGGGTCAGGGCTGTAGGAGTAACGGATCACATAGGCAATTAAACTATCCCATGTCCATCCATCCCTCCATCTTGTCCAAAACTTTCACCTTTTTTTTTTCCCCCCGAAATGGAGTAACTGGGGAAATTATTTTTTATTTACCACACACTGTTCTGACAGAGTCTAAACATTGATCAGTATAATGACTCAGGTTTTCATACAGTTCCTCTAGTGCTATATTATTTTCAGGACCTAAGTTGCCTGTTTACCATGTATGCCATTAGCTAAGAAAATACCTGCTTTCATATCTTTTCCCCTGGGTTACCTTAGGCTATTTATAGTACTGTGGAATCTTGCCCAACAGCTCCTAGTAGGGTGATTCTGCCCTTTACAAAGCCCGATAAACACCATATTTTCAAAACTGAAGTTGTATGATCCTGGAAACATGATAATGAAAAAAAGGATAAATACATCCTATTTGTTTTTTCAGGTTGAGCTGGAGGTACCACAGCTGTGCCACTTCGTCCTGAAGACTACGCATTGCTCCCTCAGGGAAACGTTTGGTGTTGACACTGAGGGAAGGGCCATGCTGAAAAAGTCAAAGAACTCTGAAGACTTTGCAAATGCCATGTCCAAGTAAGCAATATCAATTACCATCAGTACTTGTAGCCTTAACATGGAACAGCTTGCAATGTTATAGTCCACCTTGACTACGTTTTTCTAGGAATAGTGCACGTTTCATGATAACATAGTAGAATTATAAGCTGGTCCCACAGAAAAACTCTTTAGGGTTAATTTGGCACAGTTCTCGATTGCTAGTAGGGCACAGGGTTTTTTCCATCCAGAATTTTCACCTAGAATGTTTATATCACTTACATCCGGAAATTGTTGGGTAGTCCCCTAACAGATTGTTGCAAGTAGAATGTTCCTTCTTGTAAGCAAATTCTCAAATGGTTCTGTGTAGCCATTTTAAGATAATTTTTCTTTACTGACATGGTACAAAGAGTGTGCAATCAAAAGGCATTTGAGACTGAAGTCCAGATTTCCTATCATGATCTTTAATGACCTACACAACTTATCTATTCCTTCCTTATCTGCTTTCATAACTTACTGCAACTACTCCCTCCACCCAACTAATCTTTAGTTCTTGTCAGTGCATGTTTTACTGATGCACGTTCATGTTTGTTTCAATACCTCAGTTTCCACTCCATCTTGTTTAAGAGGCCATAGATCTCAAAACAACTTGAGACAGTGTTAAAATAAGTTTTACAAAAAACCTGAGGTTTTATTTGAAGATCATAACTAGTAAAGAATCCTTCACACACACCTCCTGCAGTGGTTAATAATTGCTAATTCTAAAAATTTACTTACCTCCTCTCTGGATTTATGCAATTCCAACCTCCAGCCATTGCTCTTGATATATACTTGTCTTTAGACGATGTAGTCTGTTGATGTCAGAATGTCTTTGGATAGAATTTTGCTACTTTAATAGTAATACTTGCTAATAGTAACAACTGTGAATAGTAAATAATTATAAACAAAGATAAACATGCTGGTCTAGTCATATCCTTGCAGTTATTGATAACGCGTTCTTCTCTGGGTGATGTTAACATGATTTCATACTAATGTTGGTGGTTTTTTGGACAGGCATGAGCTAAAATTTAGCATTCAGGATGGAACAAAAGTCAAGCTCTATCCAGAGAAGGATGAACCTCTGAATGTACTGAATCTCAAGAGAGGGATCATCTCAGCTCTACTTGTGCCAACAGAAACAGTAGAAAACATAAAAACAATTTCAATGGTATGTGTTTTGAAAGTATTCACTTTATTGCCTTAACAAATGGAAGAAACCTCACCTAGTAGAGTTACTCTTGAACATAATTTCCAAAAGACCTGGGAATTTGGATGAGAAAGGGTACCTTTCAGATAAACCAGAAAATATCTGACAGCGCAGAGATACTGATTTTTTTTTCTTTCAGGATACAGTATATGGAAAGTGTGAGAGTGAAGTTGAATTCAAATCTAGAAAAGGAAATGTTGCAGAAGATATTTCCATTAACAGGGACCTCAAAGCCTGTGACAACTTCAGTCCCATCAGAGATTATGTCAGCCCTATTGCCATTGTAAAGGGACTAGTAAGTATCATTCCTCACTATTATATAATGATTTTCACTGCTATCTAAAATTCTTCACTACATCACTTAAAATGATAAACAGCTACTACAACTAAATTTTGTAAACTTAACTTTGAAAATCTTAAACAGGTTTTCTACAGCTTTGCATTAGATCAGACTGTGGTTTTGTTGGAAGACAACAGAGAAAAACAGATGCCGAGCAAGAAAGACGTTGCCTTCTTTAGTGTTATTATTTATTTAAAGAATAACATTTCATAGATGGAGTTAGTTATTTTAATTACATGATAGCCTATCAGATCACATCAACATTTTAAACTTTGTGCATCAAAATTTTCAACATCCGAATTTTATGTAAAACATGCAGACCACCAAAACCTTGATGTGCATACACAATGTGCAGGAGGAGAGGACTCTAAATGCCCTGAAGTAAATGGTTTGACCTGTTGCTCAGCCTACCTGTTAATCCACAATGTTCAAAGGCAGTGGTTACATCAATATTGTCAGGTTTCTTCCTGATAAAATGGCATCTGTGCTATTGTTTTTCCCTGAAGAAAAAAAAAAAATCAGCATGCTAAAAACACATTATAATTTCTACCATTTCTACAGCTTGTTGTAAAAAACTTTAAAATTTATATGAGTGAAATTAAAAAGAGCATCAGCTGTTACAAGCAGCCTGAACTACTCTAAAAATTACAAACTGGTTTCTATGAAGCAATTCTTTGTTGTAGGCAGCAGGGCATCAATCATGAAGTAACTTACTAAGCCAAACACCTTAATAAGACCTGAGGGAAAATTTCAGTGGGGTATTTTTGCCTGTGAAGAGA
>VZTU01033209.1:511-19248 GCA_013400835.1 Zapornia atra
TCAAAGAGCTACTCTAGGTCCGTCAACTCAACCTTCATGCTATTTCTGTCGTTTTTCCTCCTTCTCTATTTTGTTTTGGAAACTGCCAGGTGTGCCTAACCCTTTAGCCTGGTGACACATACAGCTACCACCAGCTAAGTTCTGCATGACTGATTCCTGGTGTAACTCTTGACCACTGCATTCTGGAAAAGTGTCAATGCCTTATTCCAAGTCTATTTCTGGGTGGCTTTACCTTTGGTATTAAAGAGACCCCTTAAAACTATTAGGCAATCAGATTATCCATAAAAATAGTTTGTTTATTAAAAAAATCCCACCTTTTTATGAATAAACTAAATATCTGACAACAGAGTAATTTTAAATCAATTAGTATGTGATATTTTTCAGTAAAAAGGGATCACGTTTCAATTTACTGCATCAAAAATCATGAAACAACAGCAACAATCAATATCTACTCTACTCAATATAATACAAACCAGAATTTTAGGATTAGAATACCATCATAAAATATGTGCCTCGCACACTTTGATAACAAACATCTTTATTACAACTTCAATTGTAACACAGACCTCAGTATGTTAACCAGCAGCACAAACGTCGCACCACATTTTGTATGGTGTATAGCAACTTACTCTCAGCTCTTTGCTTTCCACTCACTACCGTAAGGCAGAAGGAAAATGCACAGTAACTACCTCTGCTCACCTCATCCTGTCAGCTGTCACATTATTAGAACCTTCTTAGAAGCATTTGCTAAAAATAGATGTAAAAGTTACTTCAAAGACAAGTACGCCTAATGGTTTAGATAAACAAGCAAAGTCCAACTAATGCCTCTCTTTGGTTAAAATTAAAGTAATTACAAAGACTTCCATTTGTAGGCATCTTTCATTCCTGAATGTCTCTTCCATCCTGAGGTGACAGAAATGGGTTCCTCTCTGCAACTACACAAGGTAGCCTGGATCTTTCCACCCATCTACAGAGCTGCTCTGTTTTACTGCCACACATCAGAACCGCGCAAATCTAAACTGCATGTAAGAGAATGAAGCAATGTCCTTGCTCAACTGCAGTAGCAAGCTACCTGAATTCAGAAGATGACTTATGGGACATACGTTGGATGGAAGAATGTGTCAGGAATTCATCAATAAAATAGTTACCTGTTCTGGAATCTGATGTTTTGATCTGATCTACAGACAGCACAGACAGCAAGATTTTAAAAAAAAATTAAATAAAATCATCAGGTAGATCTGCATATGGAGAAAAATCTGTTACCATTAGAAGATCATCTTTTGGAGGACATTTCTGCAGAAAGATGGTTCAGCTGAGGTTTGAAGGCCAGACTTCTGCTATGTGATAAAACTAGTGGTAAATGAGCAGTTGAAAGCCTTTCATGTTTCCTTTAGGGTGGATCAAGCTCTGTGTCTTAGAATCCATCCTGGAACATGCTCCACTAGAGAGCAATCCTTCCTCAAACAAGTGTCTTCAGCCAAACACCTACTGGAAACATTACTTTGTTCAAACTGGCTATAAAGGACTCAAAATTCAGAACTGTGAAAACTTTACTGAAATCCACAAGCGCTGCTTGACAAGCCAAGCCCATTCTTCACGTGTAATTTCTCCTTTATAACTACTCAATGCTTCTGCTTGTTGGGCATGAAATGGGGTGGGGTGTGGAAATAGGCAAATGATGTGTAGGAACCTAGAATTAATTACAGGACGTGTCTGAATAGACATTTTAACTGAGATAAATGATAAAATAACATAGCATGAAGTAAAATAAGAGGGGAATATCCTGCATGGGATACGCATTTTCAACTGAATCAAACAGATGCCTTCAACCTGTGTAGGTCAAGTGAAGAAAGTAAAGAACCAAGCTCTTGATTTAAACAACACTATATTTATGTATTTGCTGTGGATAGGCATATAAGTCTTAACTGCCTTTGTTTTTTTCCAGAATAAAAAGACGTTTGATCAGTCTATGTAATAGATCAGTATACTAAGTAGTACCTCTAGAAACAGGGCTCAATCTGTTTATTTTGAGACCAATGACAAACTCTGAACAACTAACTGCTCTCTACTATTTCTACCAGATGTAGTACCTGCCTGAACTGGATGTTATGTCTTTTATTTCAAGTCCTCCAAATAATATTTTTTCTGGAGAGTGAATGTACTACTATCTTTAGTAATGTGAAAATGTAAAAAAAACCACAAAAGGAACAAGACAACTCAGTGATTGGCTCAATTAAATGGCTAAACACTGGCCTGTTTTCTTATTTTAGAAAGCAGCAGAGATGGAAAATTGTTCACTTCTCTCACAAAGTCATGTCTAACAATTATACATGGGAGAGATGAGATGGAATGTATCCCTTTGTCTACAGCAGAGAACAAGAGCCTAACTTATATCTAAAGGAACTGTGATCAATCTCTTTCCTCCTGCAGATATACTGGAACTCATTTTGATAACTGTAAAAGTCAAGGAAATTGCTGGAGCCTAAGCAGAAAGAAGACCAAGATCCAGAATTCAATGGTTCCTCACACAGAAAATGAAATAATTTCAATATAAAAGTAATTCTTTTCATACAGTTTCTACTGAGATAGGATTTTTTTCAATTTTAAATCATCTAACAGAACACATTTCTTTTTCTGCTTGTTTCCCATGAAAGCAAGCTTCTCAATACAGCATGTTTATGAAATATTCTTGCTGAAAATATTAAGACCACAGATAAAATACAGAAGCAAATACCCTGTCAAATGCAAATAATGGGCTTAAAAGGTATTAATAATCAGGCACTTTGCTTTATATAACATTTTCAGTAAAGTCAAAAGAATACTTTTTAGATTTTTTTTTGTGTAATAACTGCAAGCTAGCTGAGTATGCACAATATAGCACTGCTATATTGAAGCTTTCATATGAACTGTACCTACTACAGCGATGAGTCATTTAGAGTACTGTAGTAATCTTATTTGGTATTTCATCCAAAAAAAAAAAAGCTTATTTGACTAGGGCCTTAGCTACCAGCAGTGTAGTAATGCATGATGGAAGATACACTTCTTGCTTAATCATCTAATTCCATATAGTTTGAGATTTAGGATCTCGCTTGTAAAATCTAGCTTACAGTTTGTTGCTAGACAAATGCAGCATACAGCTATGTTCAACAAAAAGTTGCTTATCACCTTCATTAATGAGTTATCCCACAGATAAAAGTTTTTTGATTTTATGGAAAAAAAGCAGCGCACCAAATGTGCTAAATAAGAGACAGTAAGGTTAGGTAGTAGCGTGGAATTGTTAGGTCTTCTTCCTCTGCAGCTAGGTACTGCCAACAGGGGAAAGCCATAGAAACACAGTGGCAGCAACACTTACTTTATATTCCTATTCTTTACAAACATGCAGTGGTGACACTTTGTCATGGAAATGCTCAGGAAGTGTGACTCTCTACAGCAATCTGCTCTCGGGCAGCGCATGGTGTGGTTTAATGGAGTGCTTAGGTACTCGCTTTACCCCCATCTTTGGCACACAGGAAACTGCACATGCATTCTCCTATTCCCCATGCTGTTCAGATACACTTAATTGGCACAAATTAATTAAATATGCGTATCTGTAGACACATAGGTACTATACAGGAAAGAAATTTCCTGTAGAGCAGGCAATGCCTGCGTTATACAAGCTGCCTGGTTAAGATGTGTCTTTCACTGGCACTTCAGCGCTACAAAAACTATTAAACTATAACAGCACTCAGGCACCACACCATCAGATCAGAAATGCATAAAGTGTAGGTGGCTAGATCATGTGCATTTAATGCCATGAGTCTCAGCTGGGTACATCAAATCGTATCTGTCAGTATTATTCATGCTTAAAATGAAGATTTGCCTTCTGCACTGTAGCTTTAAGTTGCGTCAAGAAAATACCATGAATTAAACCGATATCCAATTCCAATCAAGAGAATTCATGGTTCTCTGAACTGTGAATACAGAAAGTCAATAAACAGTCAAATCTTCTACTAGTTGCCATTCAAAAGCCAATACAAAGTGGTCCTATTTCAGGGGCCCTGTTAGGTGGATGCAAACTTGCATGTAAGACAACTGAAAATGGACTAAATATAATAAAAATAACGCTTCTCTTTCTAAAACAAGGCTGTTCAAATTTGTCAAAACTGCAAGTGCAACTGTTGAGAAAAAAATTGTCCCCTGAACCAAGCAGAAATTATGCTCAAGAGTATGACCATTAGGCTTGTGATAAACTGAAACAGGCGTTTTATGTCAAGTGAAAATTCTGGTATAAAAACATGTGAAATATATAAAACCTGTGTTATTTGTATGTGCATGTAAATATTTACAAATAATACCTTATTTCTACCGTACAAAACAACTGTATATACTAAAGAGAAGAATGATTTGCAATTAGAATACATGCTCCGCTCTTCCAAGCTGCTCCCCGAGGAGGATCTCTATATACACAAAGAATCTATTTTTTCCTAGAGACTCTACAGAGGAGAAGAGCCTTCCCTACATGGAGTATCTTCTTGTTTCTGTCAAGGAGCACATCACAGACTGGGTGGCCAAAATGATGACCACTACAAGCAGCCAGCATGCACATCCCTTCCCATCTACGGCATGGGCAAACCGGTGCCTATACCAGTCAGTGCACTACGCCTGCAGAAACAAGCAGCAGCTTCCTAAATATTTTGCTTCCCCAGGTTCACTGGCAACTGCACAATATGTGCAACCTTGACCTGCAATGGCAGGTTTCCTAAACAGACCGCTACCTACAGCATCTTTTATTTCTGCACGTCATACGGGCTTTGGAGTGCAATGGTAGAAGTCAACCCGATTATACATGGATCCCACAAGTCATCAATGTTACAACTCCTATCAACATTAAAGGGGCCAGATTTAATCCACAACATGCTTCTTTCTCCTACAGAAACACACTAATGTACATAAGCAAAAATTTTCAAAGGAGCTACAGCCTTGCATTTATCTTTTACACTCAATCCCAAGATAGAATTTCCCTTTGTCTTACCTAAATACAAGTCCACTCTATAGTAGCTTCTGAAAAGTTGATTTGGTTCCTTTTTGCTATATGCAAAAGGTATAAGAAAGTAAAGAGTTATCTACAATACTAGCAGGCGTGTATTAAGTAGAAATTAGATAAAGGTACTGAACTATGAGTATCTCCACATAATTTGAAGTGAGAAACTCAACTGACCTTTATAAGCAGAGTGAAAACAATGGAAGACTACAGAAAACATATGCCTTACTACACTCCCTGGAACATTAACAGAAACCTAAGTAAACATTCTATACTAGAACCATTATGCTTGCAATACCTAAGGCAACAATCACTTTTTATCCAGCACTACCAGGTCTTAGGAAAAAGAAGACCTGAACAATTATTTTGGTCAGACTGCTTATCTTCAGTATTGCATTACCTCTAATTTTATGGAAAAAAAAAAGGGGGGGTGTAAAAAAAAAGAATGAAAATTTCTATAATGAATTCTAAACTGCAGGTAGTCACAAGAGATACATAATGTAATTAGAGCTTTTTTTTTTTTTTTAAATGTATTATATACCTCCAACCAATCCTGAAAGGAAACGCTTACTACGAAAGGCAGTAGTTATGCCAAGTTTTAGCTGGTTGGAATCTTACAGTGAAATTTATTTGTTCCATAGACACTTTATTTTTAACTTCCTTTTTATGTAGGCTTTATTAGAAGAAATGTAATCTGACCAGAAGCCATTTTCAAAAATAGCTAGTATTCCAAATTCCAATCCTTAGGGAAACCATAGAAAAGTGCAATCACAAAGGCTGCAACGCTTTTAAGTGCTATTAACTGTATCCATTTAGAAGATGTAAAATTTTAAATGTTTTGAATTACCATATTCAACACCTCTTGTTAAAGGTAAGTAATCTTCATTCACGGTAAAAGGACTGTTGCACACTCATGAGTGAGCTATACCTGGACCCATGAGAAGCTTATCAAGAAAAAGGTAGTGGCACAATCACCACTTTTCTAAATATACTTTCTATACAAAATATTTTCAAGGTATAATCCTTAGTTATTTGTACAGTACTCTATGATTTAAAGAACAATATTCAGTAAAATAGTAAGTGTGTGAAACTGCAACACCACATGGAATGAGCACTCTGCCATTTTGCTAGTGTAATCAATATTAGGACCAGAAAAATTCTCTAACACACAAAGCAAAAATATTCCATAGTTTTTGAATCTTGACTGTACACTTCATGATTTTGGCTATGATTTGCAGCACACTGGTAAGATACACAAATATGCACATTTCAGTAGCAGAATGGCACTTGGCTTGCTCCAATAGAAACAACAGAGATGAAACTGATAATTTTAAGAAAGACAATGTCCTTATTTGCATGCTGAAAATCTGGTTGTGTCCCCCTAATCCAGGCACATCCATTCATTGTGCAATCTGTCGATGGGTAAACAAATAGTGCAGGATTCATCTCAGTGGGATCTGGCCCTTTGGTCTAACCGAAGTCAATTCTAGGTCGATACTGAAGTACCATAGGGTAAGACTGAAAACAAAAGCAAAACAAAAACAACAACAAAAAACAGACAAGAAAACATGAAGACATAATTCATAAAAAATACAAAAATAAATGCAATTAAGGAATGCCTTAAGGATAGCCACAGCTTATCCCCAAGACACACGTCTACGGCAATCAGTTTAACTTATACAAAACAATTCTATAAATTTCAACCATTAAATCCACACCTTTACTTCAAATTTAATCTCTTAGTCTGTTAGCAGTAGTTATTTGTCACTAATATAAAATTCCTGTATCTTCTTTTATATATTTCAGGATTTATATGGTTTATTTTATATCTATACATATATCTACACACAGGGAGTGGTCAACTCTTATTTTTGCGTTGCTATGCCTGAGGAAAAGCAATCTTGAGACTTTATACTTTCTAAAACAAAACCCATTTATAGATCATAGACTTTGGGGTTTTTTAATATATGGAGGTTTGGAGGTTCCATAGCTATTCTAGTAGCCAGCACTAATTGATGGGAGCTAGACAGAGATCTTGGGGAGAAAAAAAAAAAAAAAAAGGTCAAATAGCTGTCATGATTTACTGAGAGATGAAGGCTAATTTCTCCTCTAGCCTCTCAACTTCAGATCTAGTGATACTTTTTTGTTAGTTTTTAATGGAAAAAAAGTGGCAAATCAACTCCTTGGATCCCTGACCTGGCCAAAACTATTGTGGAACAGGAGGCAAGAGTGGGTAGGTTTCCAGAAAGTGCCATGGAATACCTGGGCTTTTGTTGCTGGAAGGTCTGTTTTACTAAATGTCTTATTTTTTCAGACAGCATTTAAGTCTGATGTTTTCGTTTTAACTTCATTAGGGTACTGATATTTTCTATCGCATAAACCCCAGGAAAATCTTATTGTCTCAGTAAACATTTGGGCTTATCTACCTCTCTGCCTCTGAGCAGAGGAATATCACTAAGTCTTCTTTTACTGCAAATTTGATATAATAAATAATTACTACAGAAGCTATTGTTAAAACCAGAAATATTTTACAGCATCCTTCAAAGGCAATACAGATGAACTTCAGTGACCAAGAAAAAAAAAAAAGGATATTACTGCAGAGACTTACATGGGTTAAAAAAAAAACCTTTCCATGCCATGCTAGTGAAATGATCACCAGAATTAAATGTGATCATAGTTGCTGGGTATTTACAAACAGGAGTGCAAATAAATCAAAACATAAAATCAGAGGTATTCACCATAGTGGAAACGTTTAGGAGAGAAGACAGGGAGCACCATGTGTAGTCTGCATGTGCAATTAAGCAGATATTTGTGGCACCATAAATTATTTGGTGTCTGATTTTTTTTTGCATAGGATAAAACTACCATATTATTTAAATGCTCTCTCACATGTTTTTCACTTTGATTATATAAATTGTCTCCTAAAGTACTCGACTCTTACTGGAAGTGCACATAGGCAGAGTGCACATCGCAGTCACCTCGCTGAAACTGCCATGTAAACCAGCAAGGCTCAATGGTCTTTGCTAAACAAAATTACAAACCAGCTGTGCAAATACAAGGCACTATGCTGGAACAATTCTAATTATTGAAGCAGGCATGACTGCAGTAGGCCACTCCCATCCACAGCAGGGAGTGACCCACTATCATTAATTTTTTGCTCAAGCAGGAATATTATTTCAATCTTCCAAAGTAATCTCTAGAAATTAGTTCAAATCAAAGTTCTCAATGAGAAAACCGAGATTTAGTTTCATATAGGTGAGAACCAGTTTGATCAACGAAATTTAGATAACAACTTCAGTTTGCAGGTTCTGGAGGTTTGTTATTTTGTGGAGACAAGACACTGCTCCATTTCTAATTTTAAAAGATGTGAAAGAAGTATTAGAAAAATCTAGTGTTGCTTTACTCCATAAAAGATAACATATGAGTTGCCAAAAAGAGATGAAACCAATGCAATCTCCTTTGATTCACACTCTTCAGTTTTGATCCCTTGTCAGTGACTGCCCAATACTAGTAGCTAGAAGGATAAGATAATAAGAGCTAGGTAACCTTTCCCAGCTGATACAGATATCAGCTACTGAATGGGATCTCTCTAAAAATAAAAAACAACCACAACAAATACCCCAAAACAAAAACCCTAATGTAAAGTGAAAGAAATCTCTAAGTCTCTTGAATGGATTCTACTCATTCATTCAATAAAGCTTTCTCTGAATGATCAAAAGTGTTCAGGCCTTGCTTATAGAGTTTTAGCACTTTGTAGCAAGGAATTATAAAATCTCCACAACTTGGTTTACAATTGAAGTCTGACACAACCTTGTTGACTGTAGTATGTACAGTCGTGAGTGCCTCTTACCTGATAAAATGTGCCATCCTGTGAGCAGACTTGCGAAGATGAGCAGTTCTGACACCGAAACTGCGGAGGAGATGATTTTCTGATCAGATAAGAGGCATCCACAGCTGCACATACACATTTACCATTTAATGTTTTTTATTGTATTTTATTTTTCAAATGTAATGCTTAAACTTAATTTATTTATTTAAAACAGGAAAGAATTCTCTAATGAATAAATCGATCTTTTCCCTTTACTAGTCTACCCCTGGTATGGTCCACAAGTGTGCCAGTAAAAGCTCATGGTGAATAGCACCAAAGACAGTGATAACGGATTCACCTGATTCCCGTCCAAAAGAAGAGATTGTTAATTCATTACCATTGCAACTTCTGCAATCCAGCTAGAGAGAACAAGATCATAGAAGCCCAGATATTACTGGATTTATTACCAGCAAAATATAACACTCACAGGTTTTAGCTTGAAGTCTCTGACTTCAGGGGAGTGATTTAAAACTACATAAAGGAAAAGATAGCATGTACCTGACTATACTATCTGTATGTAAATGCAACTTAAAAATTTAAATCAGGAACTGTCAATTCTTATATTTTAAAAACTATAATTCTAGCTTTAGCCACAGCAATCAAAGTCCTTTTTGTGCATATCATAGTTACTGTTGCTTCCAAACCAATACAACTGACAAAAAGTATGTTTGTAAGAAGGTGCTGCAGAACTAAATGTCCTGAAAGAATTTCATTACCACTTAAGTTGTTGCTTCAACATTTCTCAATAGTACAGCCAATGCTAACAAAACATAAGATGGTAAGCCAAACAAACATCCATTGGTTTCAAGGCAGTACTGGAAAAAATACTAATTAGAGTTCCCTTATTGGTACAACATTGGGGTTTCGGAAATCATCAAATTTCAGTGCAGTATTACTTTCAAATTTAATGAATACTTGCCAATATATATTAACTCCCCTAATTCCTATAAAAACCCTATACTTCTGCCCCCTCCTCCCTCCCCCCCATTTAGATTAAGGTAAAACTTTTAAGAAACTTGTGAATTGCTAACTCCACAGTGTGCTTAATTGTCTGTCTTCTCTGCCTGTGTCCCAGCGCTTTTTACTCTGAGTACTAGGAAGCTTAAAAAAAAAAACCAAACAAAAAAACCCCAAACCCCCCAAAAACCCCACCAAAAAGCCAGAAAGTTTGGAATTTGTTACAGATTGGTCCATTAACATCTATTGAGTGCTTAACCTTAGCTGCACTCCAATACAGCCTCCACTGGTAGTGACAGACAACAAATCTGTGCACACTACAAAGCAATAAACAGTGAAAAACAATCAACAGCCACACACAAATGAAAGAAATGGGGATATGACTCTTAACAAGAAACCACCAAAAAACCCATAACCAAGGCAATATAAAGGCTATCAAATCCAACTGAATATCAGACCTGAAAGAAATGCCTATTAATAATTTTGCAATGCTAAAATAGATGCATGCAGCAAGGAAACCCCATTTAGCTCTGTTACGTGGACGTTAATGTTATAGAGCATATCTAAAGAAATAGGCATAGTATTAGAAGAAACAGTAATAAACCAACAAGATTTCTCCAAACATTTTTTCAGTGTCACTTTGTAGTGGAGTTTACTACCAAATAAAACAGACTCTTAATATAAGAACTGCTGGGTGCAAATTCCCCAACTACTGTAACTCAAAAGGTCACTAAAAGCAAATATGCAGAAAAAGAACAAGTGCTTGGGTTTCAAATGCTTGACTAAAACCTCGGAGCAGAACTTGCCTGTAAACTTTGTATACCTGCTATTTTTACATTGCAGAATCTGCACAACATATGTGCTGCAGGGTTTCACTTACAGGGTATAATACAAGAAATCCAGAAAAAATATACAAAATGCATTTTTAAAGAAAGGGTTTTGAAAGGCCATAGATTATATTTTGGACCAAGCATGTATGCTCTCTAGAATAAATGTACCAAAACATCATTTATTAATAACGTAACAGCATTTACGTTTTCGCCTCTTAGTCTCCATCTCGTCATATAGATGAATTCCATAGTATGATCCTTCCCCATGATTTCTCCATTGCATAGTACATCCAGCTTAAAATACAACAGAACAAACAGTAAGACAAAGGAATGCAAAATTCTACTGCCTACATGAACTCCTAAATTAATCTCAGAGCTAATTCCTCAACTCCTATCATTATACAGTAATTCCATCAGACATGTATACCTGGATAAATACAACATACTTAAAATAAACTATATTGCATTTTTTAATAGTAGTATTCCACTTTATTTTTTCACTTGTATGTTTTCAATTAAGGCATGGGCAAAAGAAAGTCTATTTAAACTAGGTACGAAATCATCAGCAGACAAACACTCCCTGTGATTATCAATACCACACACTATTTGTTTGAAGAGAAAGCCTCATGCTCTGTTTTGAAGGTATTCTAAGATATGTCAATGCTTTTTCAAACCCAAAGATTCAAAACAGAAGCACTGTCATTTTTGTTTTTTAAATAATGAAATTATAAAGCAATTTTAAAACTACTTTAACAGTAAGTATAAATGATAAAGAAAATGCATCTGTGAGTATAGAAACATGATTCTTCATTAACTGAAGGCAAAATAAGAGAAAAGTAATGATCTTATTGTGAAAATTGTCTGGTTTAAACTATATTAGAGCATCTTACTTCTACCCTCCACAGAAAACGTTTGAAAATTTTTTATTAGTATAGCCAGAATGATTTTCTGGGTTTTAGAGGAAAAAACAGTCCAAATTTTGAAGTAAGCAGATACTAGGTAACCCAAGGCATTAAGACACCAGGGACAGATTAAATTAATATAATTAACAAAGTCAAATTACATCTAAATGGCTGGCCAGCATGTCACAATAGTGTGACCAACTCCTGCTCTTCAAGAGCCTAACTCAGCCCTACCTCTGACTGAAGCTGGGATGCTGCCATTTGTGCTGAAGGCAGCCTGCAGTTCATGGAGTCATTGACTCCTGTGAGAGAACCCAAGATACAGTCTGTGCTGAGGTCAAAATTCCCATATCCCTGGGAAGAGGGAAAGCAGAGGCAGGAGTCTCACACTTCCCAACTCCATCCTACATGACAATTTCTATCATGTTTGAAAGTCTGCCCAGGGAACAGTCTTAGTCAAGTTCAAATCACTCATGGAGCAAAGACTCTCCATCAAATTCCACCTAATTCCAGAGAAGGTGCAAAAAAAAATCTGCATTTTGAAAGATTCAAATGTGTTGCGGTTTTGCGTGGCTGGATTCTAATGGAGAAGGGGGGGGCTGCAGTGGCTTCTGTAACAAGCAGCCAGAAGCTCTCTGCAGGCCCCAGAGAGTAAACACCAGCCGATTCAAGGCCAGAGTCGCTGCTGACCAAGGCTGAGCCAATTGGTGATGGTCACAGCGCCTCTGGGAATCACATTTAGGAGAAAAAAACCCCATAAGCAGTTTCATTTTGCCACCAGAGAAGGGAGTGAGAAGATGTAAGAAGCTGTGCAGACACCAAGGCCAGGGAAGGAGGAGAGGGGGGAAGAATGAGGCACTCTGGGTGCCAGAGAGAGAGATTCTCTTGCAGCCTGTGGAGAAGACCATGGTGAAGCAGGCTGTCCACCTTCAGCCCATGGATAATGACGTGGAGCAGAGATTCCATCTACAGCCTGTGGAGAGTCTGACCCACGCCGCAGCAGGTTTGCTGGGGGACTTGTGACTCTGTGGGGGATCAGGCTGGAGCAGTCTGGGCCCGAAGGTCAGCACCCCATGGAAAGTGGCCGCACTGAGGCAACTGGTGAGGAGATGATGCCCTGATAGAAAGGGCTCACGCTGGAGAAGCTTCGGGGAGGACTGTCTCCTGTGGGTGAGACCCCGCAGTGCAGCAAGGGAAGGGGTGTGGAATGCCGCCCCCCCACCAGCTAAGAAGGAAGACAACTAGGGAGGAACTGACTGAAAACCTCCATTCCCTGCCCCTCCCTGTGCTGTGATGGTGGGGGAAGGAGGGAGAAAAATCATGACTAAAATCATGACCTGGCCGTACTTCTCATTACCCAACTCTGGTTTCACTGGGCGTGGGGTGTAGTGTAATAAATTAGTTTTCTTTCCTGTATTCTCTGTTGAGTCTGTTTTGCCCATGACACTAATTGTGGAATGATCTCTCCCTGTCCTCATCTCAAATCCTAAGCCCCCCAATATATATTTTCTCCCCTTTCCGGCTGAAAAGGGGAGTGATAGAGTGGCTTTGGTGGGCATCTGGCCTCTAGCCAGGGCCAAACCACCTCAAAATGGAATTGCTCCTTATGTCTTCTTTCCCCTGTAGCTACCAAGCTAGAACTGTATTGACTGCTTCATCAGTCACGTGGAAAGAGAAAGCATTTATTTCCTACATAAAAGTACCAAACCTAACACATCTGTTCCTTCGCAGGAAAGCAACAAACTGAAGTTACTAGAACTGTGTGAGTTCCTTGATTAGCAACTTTAATCATCATGATGAAACCATCACTTCTTATTTAAAGAAGAAAATATAATTTGGAATATTTGTGGTTGGATTAAAAAAATACACTTAGAATACGATTGAATTTAATAAAAACCTAATACTTTGTAGGGAAATAAAAATACAAGCAAAGTTCTTTCAAAAGTACCTCATAAGAACTTGGAAGTTTTAATTTCAAGCTGAGAAACTTTTTGATAGTTCCCACAGTCACTCGAGTTGAGCAGCGGATAAATTTCTTCATTAAACCCTAAAGATTAAACATCAACAAAGCAGAAAGAGCACGTTAGAAAATCTGGAGCACGTAAGCAATCTTTAGTGTAAGAACAGCTGTAATTGGTATTTTTTTTGAACCAGTAACCAATTTTATTGCAGTCTCTTCTAATTCAAAATAGCACCATGGGTTCATTTCTGTTCTTTTTTTTCCAAAATTCACACAACAAACAAGTTAATTTAACTCATTAAACAAATTTTCAAAAGATACAAAAGGGAGGAAATTTAAAAAAGGAACAACAAACCACCACTACCACAAGCCCAAAAAGAATTTAATTAATCTTGAGTGTCTGTGTTCATAATGTTTGGTGTCAAACAGATGTTATATTTTTTAGAAGTTCTTCAGTCCTTAAGAGAAATAGGAAGTAAAAATATACTCAAAATACAGGGAAGCTACAAATCTGACATGATCTATTATCACAGATTCTGTGATCCAGAATCCACTAGCTTTGATTCAAGGGAGAGCTGAAAAACTGAGACTCCTACGTGGTGGATGGAAACAGAGATTTTTTTACTGATTATAGCATAAACAGTGATAACACATATGTATGTTTTCCTCCTGAATCAAAGCTTTCTTACTGTGTAAGAACTTCCAAAATTATACATGTAACATCGTACACAGAAAATATAAGTAGTGTTTTATTAGACAACTTTTTAATATTTTTGAATTATTGTATTTTTAAACTTAATAAAACATTATTAAAATCTAAGAGGACTTCTAAACACTTTCTTCTAGCTCAATACCATCACATTCTAAAGAACAGAACCCAGCTATCCCTGATTCTTAAAAGAGCAGTAGCAGGTATTACCCTGCACATTTTACAGATAGAAGTGACCAGCCCAAGGCCACAGACAACATGTCAGTGTCAGAATCCGGTTTACAGCTCAGGTCTGGATCCCAGCCATTCATCGCATGACACTGCTGAAAAGCGGTTTCATGCTGGTATGGTAAGACCGCAATCCTGAAAGCGTGAGGCACCTCACCTGCAGCTGGCTTTTTAAGTACCTCTGTGGTATGCTGTTATCTGTTGTTTAATGCAGTTGGAGACCATCAAGGCCACAGAGCACAAAATTACTATCCGTTAAAAAAAAAAAATTCACTGTTGCAGATGGATTTTTGTATGGAATTGTATTTTTTCCACAAAATTTCAAGAAGAATCGAAATGTTTCAAACAAAAGGACTCAATAAATGTGGAAGTGGAGACAGGTCACAACATTAAACTTTATTGTTTATGGTTATAAAATTATTTGTTTCCTGTAAAATGCTATTTGGCCAACAATAACTACAGCACAGATTATCTTTAGTACTCACTTTGACTACATTATCTCCTGACTGCCCATTGTTGCGTAAACAGTCGAGGCAGATAGCAATCTGTGGGTCACTCCTGTGATAGTCTTTATCTTCCTCATTTTCATCACACTCCTCATCTACTTTGGGTTTATCAGCCTTTGGGCTTTCATCTGTAAAATATGAAGATCATACTATTTAAGTGTGAAATAGCTAAAAGTCACAGTAGCAAAAAACATATTTAAAGCAATACTTCATTTTCAAGAGCATATTTTTTCATTCAGATGAACTTTATACGATTTTAATTCTGTGTATTCTTAAATCGATCCATTTACAACTCTCTGAAAACAAAGTTTTACTATTGAAATTTTAATTTGTAGTATGCAAAATTTCTATGCAACAGAAAATAATAAGGCTGATGGACCATTAATGGTTATAGCTCTTTACTTCTATTTGTGTCTAGTGATTAAAATCCCACAACTGCACAACTCAATAACTGTCTACCACAATAACCCAGTGGAGACAAGTTCCTGGAACATGAGCATGAAGTCAGTGAAGGGAAAAAAACCTTAACTTTCATCCACTTTTGACCTGGTCTGAAGTAATATAACTGTTAAAACTCCATGTGTCTCTAGCCAGAAAGATCACATCTTTCTTGCAATAATACAAGAAAAGAGGAATCGACCCCGTATTTTTTATGGCAGAGCACATATATCCTATACAATGATACATACCACATTATCTCTCTTCACTGATTTTTTTACATGTTCTACTTATTCCTGGTTTCAAAATCTAACTCTTTGGAAAAGGTACCATGTCCTACATTTTTCAAAGGTTTAGTATAGCAGAACACTTGAATCTTAAGACTAGCAAGCACATCTACATAAGGCTGCAATGTATGTAAATAATAGCCATACAATAAACCTTAAAATGGGAGTAATTTTTTACAACAACCCTTTTATATAATTTATTGTAATGATTTTTTTCTGTATCCCAAACATTTATATTGGTTTAAACGAAAGGTTGCTCTCTGTTGGAATAAAACATTATCACAAGTAACTTGAATAGGCTACTTTTCCATTTCCTGAGAAACTTTCACATCGAATTCTGTTGTTTTCCTACACTTATCACAAAATTTTTGTCATTTAGAAGTTGAGAAGACAGAATGAAAACTTCAACAAACATCAATCTATGCCTAAGCTTCTGTTCACTTTTTTCAGTTTACATATCTAAGAGGAGTTTTAAACTCCATTAATTGCTTGTCTTCTCTACAATTATGAACTATTTTAGAATTAAAGAAAGACTTGTCCACAAGTCCCTACTAGCTACTGACACATTTAATGGAACATGTATTGTACAAACATTTTGTTCCTCTCATCTTGATATGAACAGAACTTACAGCATCAAACTACAGGTCTTTTTTGTGAAAGTCCAAGACGCAAATTCCTAATCAAGCAGGTGCAGTCTACCTGTCACAAGCATTTGTCTGAGGAGTGTCAGCCTATGATTCACAGATTCTTTAGCAATGCACACACATCCACAACTTCCAATGGTTATCGCTGCTCAGTTATGGAGGAAGATTTAGTTATGCAGTTAGAAAAGTCTTGAAAGGCAAACAAACTGCAAAACTAGGAAAATTAGCAAATTTCCAATATAAAATTATTCTAGAAACAGATATGCACACAAAAAAGGTCATATCTTTCAAGGTATTCTGATAGAAATTCAAATGCTCCTCCACATAAATGGTACTACACTGTTTACCAAAAAATCCTTGCAGATATTACAATTAATGATGTTTGTACAGACAAATAATTTGTCTCAATGAGTTGCCACAACTTGCAAATGATAAGCAGAGCCAAATTTCCATAGCCCAAGGGATACAATCACTAATAGAGCTGGATATATCTGCAGGTACCTAAAAGTATATTTTGGGAGATAGAGCAATCCTATGACTTGATACATTTAGTAACTGCCTTCCATTAAGTTTACCATTACATTGTAGGAGGAAGCTAAGAACTAGAAGAATAATTTGGATAAAAGTCACATTTTACAAATATGCAAATCATAGGTTATATTTTTTTTCTATCTATGCATATAAGAGCAAGTAGGTTTCTAGGCAGCCAACGAATGTCTATATTTCATAAAAATACTTTCTAAGTATTTGTAAACTGAATAGGCATACGTTACAGAGCATGTTGCAGTTAGCTTAACAGAATTTAACCTGAAGTGTCCAGCACTTCTTCACTTATATAACAGAGAAAAGAACCATGTCCCAGATGACAAATGCAAATCACCAAAACTAGTGAGAAAGAAAATGAAATGTTATGAAATTGAAAAGAAGATACAATACTCTTCTGCACTCAGTTGTTAATAAGATGTTAACTTGACAGTGATCCTTTACTAAAAATAGCTAGTTCTTTAGCTTAGCACAGCTTTTCAAAAATTCATAAAAATCAAATAACCATCAATATGGTTATCAGAATCCTGATGTCAAATCAAAGAGGCATAAAAACAGTTGGATGTAGTCTTCACTTAGCACCTTAGTACTGAGCTCTCTAAGTTCATGGGTCAACTACCAAAAAAAAAAGTGAAAGAAAACAAAGAAAAAGCATTTTGGAAGCTATATAAAACAATTGTTTAGCAAGTGTTTAAAACTGTTTTACTACTTGTCATAACTAATTCTTGACAACCTCCTACTGAACAGCTGGCCAAATTCAGTACCAGAAAATAATCTGTAAAATCTCAAGTAGTTCTCCATCTTGCTGTATTAAGAGAGTTAAGAATTCAAGTGGAAAATAACATGAATGTTGAAAGTGAGAGCATAGGAAAATGCAAATAAAAATAACAGTAAAACAGTTAATGTTTGTAAAACAACTGGTTAAAAGATAAGCAACAGTGCATGAAGACCCAGACTACATTTACATAGATTCATTAGGAGTTTCTGTAGTCTCTTTGAATTCAGGAAAGCCAGTGTAGATGAATAAATGTTTGAAGAAATGGGGATTAATGAGTAGTTACTTAACATACAGACAAGAGAGGGGGAAAAAAATAAAATCATCACCTTGTCCATTTTCTTGAGGCTTGTTTTTCTTCCAAAATTCTATCTCTCGCTGCAGTTCCTCTAGTTAACATCAAAGAACAGTAACGTGAATTTTTAGATCAAGTCTACAGGTGTATGATTAAACCCAGCCATATTCCCTCTATCAGCCAAACAGGAACCCAAAACCAAATCAGCAACTTACGTTCTCGAAGTCCAGGCACCAGCTTAAATATAATTTCCTCTAAGGTGTTATCCAGCCTTTTAAAGGAAAATATTTCACATTAGGTAGAAAATAGAATTTTAATAATTTTTAACCTTTAAACAACAAAAAAATTTCAAGTAATAAAGCGTGTTGCATATTTTTGGTAAATACTATGTCATGTAAATCCCTATTGATTTTAGCCTGAGAGACAAAATGCATTAAAGTTTATCTCAACCACCTCTTGATTTGATTTCTTTTAGAAATAACCAAGGAATATATTTTTTTAACATCTAAAGGCAAAAATTAAGGAAAAGAGATAGCACATGATACTCAATTTTTTGTTTGTTTGGTTTTTTGTTTTAAATTGTGTTACATGCAAATAGCTGTGTTACTAAGGAGAACAAACTTTAATGTCACAAACAATTTTTAAGGTCTAGGTCATGAACATCAAGCATGAAATTTATTAACTGAGTTATTATATTAAGTGTTCAAGTGCTTTGTAATAAGGCTGTTATGTGAAACTGAACTGACTATTCCCTACTCATTGCAACACAGACAAA
>VZTU01033227.1:6605-24694 GCA_013400835.1 Zapornia atra
AAATGAGTTAGCACAGAGTTAGCACTTGTTATTTTACATGCTGGGTGCCACTCCATGCATCAGGACCTCTCTCTGAAATATCTCTTTGGAAAAACCTTTTTCAAAATGATAAACCGGATACAAGACCTACAGAAATTGTGTACCTGTCTCATTGTTTTCCATTGTTTCACTCTCAAACCTAATAAAAACTGAACATAAATGAACACTGTTACCTACTTTGCTGTGGCTGGAAGCAGGCAAGAACATAGAAATAAAAATTACAGAGATGATCTGCCAATCTGTTGATAAAACCATTTCTTTCAGGCAACATGTTTTGCTGTCACTAGCAGTGTGGAATTCTCCTGTCACTAGCAGTGTGGAATTGCCAAAGCACTGTGGAATTCTCCTTTGCAACAGAGTAAAGTGTGATACTCAAATCCACCTGAGTCTTCAGAGGTGTCAGTTGGCCAGATCGACTTTTCAAAGCAAAACTGATTAACAAAGTCATGTACATCACATGCCAGGTGAAGTTTAAATAGAAAGCAAGGCCAAATAAAGCCCAAGTGCACAAGCTTAAGATAAAGGATGAATACTTTTCTAAGGATATATTACTCATTGCTACCCAGCACCATTATCTGTTCAACCTGTTCTTGTACTTCCATGTGTCAGTCACTCTTTAAGGCTGTGTACTTTTTCCACACTTCCTATGTAACAGTTTTAAACACATTAAAGTGTATTGTTGCAGCCACAGAACACTCCTACTGCACTTACATTTCCCCAGTATGCAACAAATAGTATTAAGACACACAGCAAACTCTCCTAGAGATGTCAGCCTTCTGCCCACAAGTCTTCCCGTAAACGCTGCTTTTCCACAAGATTTATCTCCACATCCCAAGTTTGCTGCAATCTGTCTTCCCTGCTCAACTGCTTTTATCCTGTGCTCTCCCTCCTTTCTCTTCTTGAAAATACAAATGAGGAAGAGGTTAGCCTCAGCAACATCCCTGCACTTAAACAGGAGACCTTACACCATGTGGTTGTGAATATACCTCGACACATCCTACTACCAAAGGTACTAAAAGGAATAGAAAGAGAAGGACTTCTATGAGGGTAGAAGGAGTAACAGCAAGTTCTGTCCCAACTATTTTTTGAAGTGTCATTCTGAACAGAAATGTACAGGAGAAACTTGGAGAGAGGGAAATACACCTTGTAGGTAAGACACTGGACACTTGAGATCAGACACTTGGGTAGGTTACAGTAGGAGGTCTGCTACCTCTGGGCTTCCCTTTTTTCCCCTAAGGGATACAGAGCAGAAGGCAGCAGTTCTCAATCAACAGTAGGACTGGTCAGGCTTTACTGCACATGTTGTCTCCAGATCTAAGTGCCAGTAAAGAGGAGACGCCTGGAAGCTGTAAGCCAATGAAGGGTGCAGAAGCTAAAAGGGGCAGCACAAATCCTAGTGCAGGAGAGGCTTCCTGTCCGGGGGACACCAGCCCATGGTGTCAGTGTGATGGCTCACAGCACAGGAGAGTAACTCAGTGGGGGAAAAGAAGAGAAAAATTAAATCCAGCCTGGTCACAAGACCTTTCTTCAGGTACAAGGCTTCTCCTTCAGCTCTATTAGGAAGACCCCTTCCCCATACCCTCAGTCCCTCTCACCTCCTGCCTCTTATCATGGTCATTGTTCATATGACCAAATCTACACAGTACCCAATCCTTCCAAATCATTGGCTCCCCAGTACTGATGTGGCCCCTGCTTTCCTGACCCTCCAGCTTCTTGGGTCCCATGCCATTCTAGAGGCTGATGTCAGCTATCCTTCTATGCTGTGTCAGCACAAATATGGCACTTGAGAAATACAAATCAGTACCACCTGGAACAGGATTCTGCTGCAACCAGTTGCTACTACACAAGGAATCAAAAGAAAACAGAAGTGGCCAAACTGGCTGGACACTTGAATACAATTACACCATCCACAAATAAAACTGCTATACCCCAAAGGAAAAATAAAATACCAGCATTCTAGTGAAGCACAGAATAACATCAATTTCCACAAATGAGACTGTCATAACCAGACAGGGGATGATTACTCTGAGTTTACGCTATCACAAGAACACGAAAGTCCCTTCTGATGACAAGGCAGAGGGGACCCAGTGCCCTCCTCACAACCCCAGTACCAAAACTGCTTCTTTCCTCCCTTCTACCGCCACCATCAGCACACAGCCAGTTCCTCATTGGCAAGCTATGAGGAATTGATTACCATCCACACTCACCCTTGCTCCAGGCTGGACCTGACAGATGAGCTAGAGCTGCCTGGCTAAGAGCTGCAGACCTGTAGATTACTGACAGCCCCAGCACTGCCCAGAAAGTATTTCACCCCACCTGCACCTCAGTTCACTCTATCCAGCAGAGCAGCAACATCTAATTTGGTGTTCAAGCTGCTCTTCTCTCTTTCAAAGAAAACAGAGATAAAAGCAGCTGTGAGCCCAGGAAGATGGCCAAGTTTGTTTGCCCTTGAAAGGAGGTGGTCACACACAGTGAAAAACAAAATGATGAGAGAACTCTAAACTCACTCTAGCATCTCCTATAGACATTAGTCAAAAACTCCACAAGATACCAAGCAAGATACCACTTTCACAATCTCAAGGTAAATATTTTGTGCTTTTTCAATAGAAATAAAGGAAACCCTAAAATAAGGGCATATACATTGCTGAGGAAGAAACACCTAATTGATGAGTTGAGGTTCCCTCTCACTAGTAAGAGTCAAGTAGCTCTTTTACTTAGTGCCAGAAATGCCCTCAGAAATAATATAGTGGTGACTTCCATAAGCAACAGGGTCAGCAAGGAAGGTAAATGCCTGTGCTTAAAATTAAGTTTCAGAGACAGATGCTGAGATCATGAATGAGTTCATACATATATACATATATGTATACATTTGGCCCAATTGCAATAATACCTATAGGTGACTCTTGACACTCAGCAGAATGAAACCACTGGGAAATGGAGAAGACAAGTGCAAATACTCGGAGAGAAGGAAAATGTTTTCTGCCTGAGGTCACCTCTAAAACAGGGGAAATAGAGTCAGAGAAGCCTGGTTACCCATAACTTTCCCTTGAAAATTTCAGCTGATGGTATTATTTCAGTCTATAGAAAGACAGGGCCACTTTCACACTGTGAAACCTCAGGCAGAAAAAACTTCCAGGTACATGACAATACAGAGAGCAAAGCACACTTTTATTCACAGCATGCACACAGTTCATCCCCTGGAGTGCAAGGATTCCTGCTCTCCTTTGCCTCCTTTGTTCCACCCGGAAACCAGTCTGGGACCACCCTTACTCCTTCTGCAGACACAGGCCGTGGGTATCGGCGACAGGACTGAGGTTCACCCTCTCACTCTGAGTAATGAACCACTGACTCCACACACAGTCTCCTGTTTCAGCACATGGTTGCCACATGCCCTGCTCAGCAGTTTTGTAATGAAAAAGGGAAAGACAACCTCAGGGGTCCTGGACCTACACTGTGCCAGCACATCCTATAGTCCATATCTTTACTACTACTACCACCTCAATGGAGGCTGACAAGAACAAACAAATAGAGGCATATGGAAGGCATTTAGTGAACTCAGATACACACATAAGCCTATCCCTTTTTTATGTTTGTCCCTGATCTTGCACTGAACTACTTCTCCATCACCCACTATCTTGAGGACCAACAACCCTGCTCAATCAAGAAAGCTATGCTACACAGCAGGGAGCTGCTACGATGGCTGTGAATGTGGAGAAGTTCTTTACTACCACTGTGACTCTGTTCTTCAAATAAATCCTCTTCCAAGCTTTCCATTTTTGTTTAACTAATTGATTCAGCTTTTCCCACTGAATATGGTTAACAATAGACTTTCTACAGATTAACAAACTGCCTCCCTACATGAAATGTCAGCAGCAAGAATCAACATAACTGATTAGGAAGAGTCAGGCTGTATTAAATACAGGACAAACAATAACGCTACAGATGTTCCTATCTGGTGGCTAGAAGTTTCACATGAACATGAACCAGCACAATTAGCAGGAAGGCTGAGTTGGGGCATAGCAAGTAGGAAATAATATTGCTACTGCTGTAAAATGCCTTTAGCCACTGAGCAATCTAACCACTATGGTGATACTTCTTTGTTTTGTAAAGTACATTTTTTAAAGTAGCAAAACAATAGCAAACAAAAATAAAAGCCTTAGTGACTGGAAATGGAAAGTTGAAAGGGCCAAAGAATCCTGTAACTCAATATTGTGTTGGGCATCATCAATGGTGGATATGAGGAAAGAAATAACTGTTTGTATTATTTATATTCATAGCCTACATTAGACATAGGGAAAAAAGGTGAAGGTGAAAAAAAGCAACAGGCAATGAAATGTTAATAGAAGTTATATATAGTTTTTAATAAAAAAGAATCATATGAAAAGCAGGTAAACTAGACAGATGAGAAATTAATGTAGGGAAAGAAAAAAAAGAGAAAAAATCTGAAATTGAGAACCGTATTATAAGTTTCTTCAGTCTGGAGAATAGAAAGGTATCCTAGAGGTTGTTGATACCCTGAATAGCCATGAAAAGTAAAGTTAAAATGAAAAAGACTTTTAAAGGATATAGAGTGTGCTAATCAGAAAGCTCATCAACAATTAACTAAGGCAAAGAAATGCACTCATGTACACCACACCAAACTCTGGAAACCAGAAAGAAATGGGACAAGTGGCACTCCAGGTAACCAGGGTTATGAATAATTTCTACCATGCCACAGAGTACATATTCCCCTGCAAACATAAATAGTAATGATAGAGAGCTCTATGCCATCAGGAATATAGTTCTGAATATAATGGCCCTTGTACTCAGGAAAATAACAAAATAAACCAGCCAACAGTGTAAGTATTGGCAAAAAGTTCCTCCACAAAATTTCACAAGGCAATTGGAAGGGAACATGCCTGTTCCTTAAATCCAAAATGTTCATGTCCCATGTGTTGAGGTATGCACTTCTGCAAAAAGAGGTTTACAATTACAAGAATGCCAGCAGACTTTTACCTTATGACTCACAGAATCATAGAATCACAGAATTGTAGGGATGGGAAGGGACCTCCAGAGATCATTGGGTCCAACCCCCTTGCCAAAGCAGGCTCCCTAGCTCATATTGCACTGGGAGGCATCCAGACGAGTCTGGAATATCTCCAGAGGAGACTCCACCACCTCCCTGGGAAAAAATCTTCGGGGTTTCCTCCCAAACCCTAGTGCTTCAGCTCAAATTAAAAAAAAAAAAAAAAAAAGATATGTTGTACTGTGAGTTCTTTTGCAGGACTTAAGTTAGCTCATCAAGTCCTTCAGGAGAAATTCTATCAATTTTAGTTATGTTTGTGTGTCTGTAATTAATGTCATAAATTTTCATTGACAGACTATGGTTACTATTTACCTAGGAGTTTATGTAAAAATAGAATCTTAACAGTAAAATTCAAAAACACAAGGGACTAAGCTGCTGTCATTAAGTCTTTATGGCATGGAAACGACATTTCCACAATAATGCTCTGAAGATGCAACCAGAAGAAACAAGTGGCCACTTTCATCACAAATAAAAGTAAACTGTAATAGTTAATAGTGATAGGAAGGCACTGTAATAAAATTCTGGTTTTATGTCTTTTTGAACAATAGATATTCATATTACTACAACTAGCTCTTTCAGAAAGTAAAGGCCTCTGAAAATAGAACTAGTCACAGTGGACACATAAATTTTAACTGTTGAGATCATTTAAGCCATAGCCAAGTAATAAACTTCCTCAAAGCTGATTATTTCGTTGCTTAATGCACCTTGAGCTTTCCGGTTGCATATGAACTTCACACATTCATAGTACATGTTGCACTTCTGTTCTACTCTCTCTCTAAATTGAAAAGGTTCTAAATCTCTCCATAAAACATGGTGATGGACCATGGTCACTGTGACCCATAATGTAAAAGTGAAATTTCCTCTGCCCCAAAATACAGACACCGAGACTGTACTTTTAATTACTTGGCAGTAATATCAACTACCCCCATTTGAAGTGTCAGTGCTCACAACAGCTTTATTGGGGCACTCAATGAAAAAGTGAACAATGACAAAGCGTAGTTGTCTTTGCTTCCTGCCAGAAGGACAAACTGAGCAGAAAAATTCTGGACACCACTGAAGACAGAGCTGAAATTCACAGGACTTGTGGATGCTGAGTACCTCTGAAAAGTGGGGCATTTGTAAAAGCTTGCATATCACATTAGAAATAATTCACGCACCCCCTTTAACACACAAGAACTAGTTTATCTTTAAAGAATCACAGACTCACAGAATTGTAGGGGTTGGAAGGGACCTTGAGAGATCATCGGGTCCAACCCCCCTGCCAAAGCAGGCTCCCTAGCTCATATTACACAGATAGGCGTCCAGATGAGTCTTGAATATCTCCAGAGATGGAGACTCCACAACCTCCCTGGGCAGCCTATTCCACTGCTCTGTCACCCTCACTGTGTAAAAGTTCTTCCACATGTTGGTGCGGAACTTCCTGTGCTCCAATTTGCAGCCATTGCCCCTTGTCCTGTCCCCACAGACCACTGAAAAGGGGCCGGCCAATTCCCCCTGCATCCCATGCCTAAGATACTTATAAACGTTAATAAGGTCCCCCTTAAGTCTTCTTTTCTCCAGGGTGAACAGTCCCAGCTCACTCAGCCTGTCCTCATACGGGAGATGTTCCAGGCCCCTAATCATCTTCATAGCTCTTCTCTGGACTCTTACCAGGAGATCCCTGTCTTTTTTATACCAGGGAGCCCAGAACTGGACACAGTACTCCAGGTGGGGCCTGACCAAGGCAGAGTAGGGGGGGAGGATCACCTCCTTCGACCTGCTGGACACACTCTTCCTGATGCATCCCAGGATCCCATTGGCTCTCTTAGCCACCAGGGCACACTGCTGACTCATAGCCAACCTGTCATCAACCAGGACCCCCAGGTCCTTCTCCACAGAGCTCCTTTCCAGCAGGTCATCCCCCAGCCTGTACAGATACAGGTAATTACTCCTTCCCAGGTGCAAGACTCGACACTTGCTCTTGTTGAATTTCATCTGGTTTCTCCCTGCCCAGCTCTCCAGCCTGTCCAGGTCTCGCTGGATGGCAGCACAGTGTTCCTGCGTGTCAGCCACCTCTCCCAGCTTTGTATCATCGGGTACTTGCTGAGGGTGGATGCTATTCCCTCAGCAAGGTCGTCAATGAAGATATTAAACAGGACTGGACCCAACACTGAGCCCTGGGGAACACCGCTAGTCACAGGCCTCCATTCAGATTCTGCTCCACTGATTAAAAATCGTTTAATTCAAAGCAAACAGAGAGAGCTCTGCTGAATAGAACACAATTTCCCACATAACCCAAATCAGCATGTGCTTACATATTTTGCTGATGAGAATTCTGTATTTCTCCCCTATTCATTCTGCAATAAAATTCTGTCTCAGCTACTTCCCTTCTCTCACTGATAACTCCTTGTCCTTCCTCAACACTGACATTGCTCGTGTCACACACACTTTTCCCACACTTGCCAACTTCTGCATGTGATTCCATCTCTTCCTTTTTAGACAGGTAAAAGATAAGGTGTCCAGAACAGCTGTTAATGTTTATCTGCCACACTCTTTCTACACTGAAGCCTTTTTAGGGGGGCGTATGAATAGTGGCACAATCTATAGTCTATACAGTCTATACAGGCAGCACTAAACAATCATTGGTTTTCTATGTTTCTTCCAATATTCTTCAGATGTTCACAGCTAATAGGAATACATTTATTTATTCATTTATTAGCATTATTGCCTGGCTATATGGCTTATTTTCTAAGACTATTTTAAAATATTTGTATGAAAGTATGCTGTGCTAAATCACATTCCTAAATTGAGCTAGATTTAATGTATTTGTATAATGTGATACATCTTTTACAAAATCTGATTAATTCTGCCTCAGAAAAATATTATTAGCAAGGGCTTTAGGGTGCCCAACAAAGCCAACAAGAGTCTTTATCTTGATTAAAAGCACACAATTCTCTGTACTAAAAAAAGGACACTGCTTGCTGTGTCAACATAGCAAACATCTAACAGGAAAATCTGGAGTATATGAAATAGCACATTTGTTTGTAAAAATACCTTTAAGGAAAAAGTTTTGTTTAGGGATGAGAAAAGACCATGGGCCAGTTTCCAATTTCTTAACGCTTTATTTGTGGTAACTTTAAAGGGTACCTTTGCACTATTTAGTGTATTTACTGCTATTTAGTGTCCTTGCTTTTTTTTTTTAAATCATCTATTTTATCAAAAAGGGAAATTACAGAGCATCTTAAATAACAAATCTGTTCCTTGGCTTTTTAAACTAAGATGGCTTGAGGCCAAAAGAACTGTGCTGATTTACTCTCCTGGCTCAGTCCTTTTGTCACCAGGAAATTCACAGGGATTCTGTATTTACTTAAGATTATTTCCCAAAACTGTTAAAAACAAATGCAAAAAAATGGCAAAAGATGTTTTCCAAATGCTGGTTTTCAAAGGTAATGTCCTTATTATTCATGCTTACATAAGGCCACATTTTCTGATCCAAATAAGGTGATTGTTAAGGTCATGGTTATTCTGTCAAATAAGGTTTTGATTTTAAACCTTTACCAACATTAATAATTTTATGAATTCTGCCCAGAAGATAGGGCCATGCTGACCTTTTCAGAGAACTCAGATGACAAAGGAGAAACCAATTCTGATAGCTTCCTGCTATTAGAAAAAATTCATGTTCCAAAAATTTGTGATCAAGTTGAGCCTCTGATGCACCAGCGGAGCTAAATGACAGCATCTGTGTTAAAATGAATCATCAAAAGGGACTAATGAAAAAAACATTGCAGAAGAGTTTCTCCCTCTGCAAATGATTCATAATTCTAACCTTAAGAAGGAAAGAAAGAGAAGAACAAAGGTAGAAAGTTGTACCATTGGAAAGTGAGAGAGAGAAGACAAGAATGCTTTTCTTTGTGTATCACTGTTAGCTTTTTGATTGGTAGTTTTATACCACCAGCTAGACCTGCTCAGAAAATTAAGTATTTCTTAAAGTGGCAATTACTGTAGAATTTTATGATAAATTCATTTAATATGCACCAATTTTTCCTCCACTTCAAAACTATTCACAGATTACTGTAAGCAGACTTACCTAAGGTTCCAGATCTCTAAAACAATCTTCCTACAAACAAACACCAAGGAAACACCTGCCATTTTCCCTTTAACTGGACTCACCAGAGACTTAGGCAATATTCAGTCCTCATCATGTCAGAATTATGATCACCATTCCTCTAACATTATTCATATCAGAATTACTAAGGCGCTCCTACAATAACACAGTAACTAGCAAGAGCAAGAAAAGTAGAATCTGGCCACTCAGGTCTAACTTTTAATGAATCTCAGAGTTTACAGCAGAACTTGGGAAGTACCAGAAGAGAGGACATAATTGACTTGCTGGGTGAAGTATGCACTAGTCTCAGATCTAACTCTAGGGTACAAATTCTAAAACTGCCTTGTTTCAGTAGATAAATGAAACCTGTTATTTCTAAAGATTTTTACAAAGTTTCTGAGGGAATTTTCCTTTCAGCCTCAGTCTTGTGCTGTTGGAATTATGATTTGTCAGACTCGCTAAAACATTTCTTAAAACAATAGCCTTAGAATGTTGCAGGGTTTTGTTGTTTGGTTTCTTTTTTCTCTGTGTGTGAAAGCATATAATTTGTCTACTGGGACCTCTACGCTACAGACAAAGATACCACAAATAATTTACAACCCATCCAAAACCATGTAAGTAAAGCCCCCAGGTATTTTCTATAACTAACAGTTAAACCACAAGATTTTCTATGCCCATTGTTCTGAAGAAGTAATGGCTGTGCCAGAATTTACCTCTAGCTGCAAAAATCTCTTGACCAGTATGTCTAACAAGTCATCTCTGGCTCTGCATGTGTAAAAAAAAACCCCAGTGATTATACCCCTTATTCAGTTTATTTCCATGAGGGCTTACTTATGGGGTTATTCAGGTCTCCCACAAGGACAAGAGTTGAGCTGCATACCACACTTTCAGAAGTCTCATATGCTATGCTAAAATACTTCTCCATTGCTCGGTATTTACGCTGTCGTTACTGAAGGAAATCACGGTCAGAGGAGAAAGATCAACCTTTAAGTAGCAAAACAAAACAAAACAAGTCGTTGAAGTTCTTTATATTAAAATATACCCCTATTTATCTACTTAGGGCTATCACAACCTTTTTCCTCTTCCAAGCAACATTAATTCTGTCTGATTTGAATACCACATCAGCCAGTGCTGCTTTTTCAGGTGCAAGATTTGTATTTATCCAGAGATACATGTTGGAAAAAATATATGTCTTATAAAGACACACAGAGCTATCAGACCATGCAAAATTTTATGATATTCCAGTAATAATTTTGGTTTGTGGTGTTCAAGAGCTGACCCTATAAAGTAAAGAAAAATGTGACCTATAATGATCCTGTGGGAAAACTGCAATCACTACAGAATATTTCTATCACCTCTGCAAAGAGCCAGAAGCACATGGTACCAATTTTGTCAAGTCCCCAGTTACAGTAAGTTGAGATAAGCTTACCCCTTCTGTACACATGAATGGCAAGTCACACACAAATAATAGGATATCCTCTTTATTCCATTCCTTAATCTGAATATTAAGGATGATCAGGCCAGAATTACAAATCATAGTATGACTTCTTGCCATCACTTGTCTACCTGTGAAATGAGTAGCATTTTGAGATCCTGAGATGAAAGTGGCCTCAACACACCACAGAAATAACTGACAAAGAACACTGTAAAAAACAGAAGAATCAACGGTTAAGTAAATTACTTTAAGGTAAAGCTATTTCATAGTCATGATGCTATTACATACCCCGGCTTAGACTGCAACTCTTACTCTGGAATTTTCTTAACCAAAGACTGTGGCCTGGAAGAGCATGCCAGAGGAAGGACACTACATAACCTTTTTCTAACTTGATGTAACTGTCAGAGCCTAGATGACAATGTGGATGAGCCTTTGATTCAACCCTGTCCTTATGCACACATGAAAAAAACATACTCCATTTCTGTTGCACCGTATTTTTTTTAACTTACTGAAAAACAACAGTTTTCTAAGTATCAATATACAGAATTACCTGTATATATCCCACTCTGCCGTATATTACCGATAACCATCACAGAGCAGGATGTTCTATGTTGTAGTAAGAAGCCATGCAATGTAACAAACTCAGGATTTTAAAGTTCTTAAATACTACATAGAAATCATGCACTGAATGAAATTCTTAATGGCAAGGCATCTGTGACAGCACAGTGGGAAATAAATCTAATGTAAAATATGCTGTACAGTTGTTCATCATAAGCCTCTGGGGTAATGACAGAAATATAAAGCAGTTCACAAAAGAAGTTTCTATCTCAGTTCTGATGGTTTCATTTATCAACAAACAAGTTTAGCTCCATGACAAGACTACATTAAGGGAACTATTAAGCTAAATGTGACCAAATGTTATTTGTTTTAGCTATCAAAACATTACTGTCAGAACCACTGCCAGCATCACAGGCTTGGAAAGAGACACTCAAAAGCTGGTTGCTTTAAACTCTTCTTTTAAAAAAAGTTAACACACAGCATGGATAGAATATTTTTCCCTTACCTTGTGCCACCATGACAAGCCAAGAAATAGAACAAAACCTAAAAAAAAAAAGGTTAATTTTTATCATAGATGAAAATAACCTTGGGGAGAATTATATGTACATCACTGAATCAGCAGTGATGATCATATATATACATATATATGTAGGCTGAACTGTCTGTCCACATCAACAGAGGGCCAGTGCTAGGAACAGCTGGGGTGATATTGCTAGGATGTATAGCTAAAACTGATCTACTGCTGTTCTACTACTACTACATCTATTAGATGTCTGAAACACCTGGCTTAGTATTATCCACAAAATTAGCTTACATGTTATTCATCATTTTTTCTGGACCAGCAGAGGGAGAAGGGGCACCTCTGCATCTAAACTACCAGTTGCCTTCTGGGTCGATGCTAGTAGACTTTGCAGAGAGAAAACAGAAAAACCATTTGGAGGGTGGTTGCAACATTTTTTGGCATCAGACCCTGCAACAAACTGGCACCAGCACCATATCTGGGCTTGATCTCAGTGGGAACATGCTGACTAACACTAGAAGGCATCCCAGAAGCAAATTAACTTCTACACAATGAGGGTGACCAGAGGACCAGAGCTGGATAGTAAGTGAGAACTGGAAACAAACAAAAACACACAGCTAAAACATTTCTGTCAGGCACTAACAAGACTTAATCCTCCTGATTGTTCTCACTGGGGACCCTCTATGCCCTCTGCCTGGGAGTCCTACTGAAGCTCCTGCTGGGCTTTGGCATACGTGTGCTGGGCCCTGGATGGGCCTTGGGCCTCCCCTGTAGTTGTGTCTCCTGGTGGGATTTCCTGGATGGACCTGGATCATCACACAACATACTCAGGGTTGCTGATAATCACCTAGCCAGGACTCGCCCTCCATGCTCAGCCCCATGGCACCATGCTGGTAGGTGAGTGCACAGCCTACATGTGGGTGACCCCAACTCCAGGCTTTACCCCCTCTCTGAGGGCAGCCCTATTCCTGCAGCTTCCTCATGGGTCACTCCAGCTTCTAGAGCTGAGAAGCTGGCCCTTGGGCTGCACAGGACTTAGCCCATCACCATGGGCCCGGCTGCCAGGGACCCCAGGTTCCTTGGACAGATTTCTTGTCCCACATACCCCTT
Source organism: Zapornia atra (assembly GCA_013400835.1). Lineage (NCBI taxonomy): Eukaryota > Metazoa > Chordata > Aves > Gruiformes > Rallidae > Zapornia > Zapornia atra. The sequence continues at coordinate 19,417 of VZTU01033227.1, forward strand.
TGGGGATCTTCAGGAGAGGCTTGGTTCCCTCCCTGTCCCTGGCTTCAGGGACCTTGGCCTGGCTCCATGGCTCTGACAAGGCATGTCCTGAGGGCTGGGCAGACTGTGGAGGACACCAGAAGGCCTTAATGGCCCATGGGACCACCTGCCTCAGGGTGGTGGCTCCATCTGTGGTGAAGCCATGTCGTAGGGGTGCCTGTTCCCACCCTCCAGCACCCACCACAGACCTATACCATCTTTCTGCCTCCTGCTGCTCCCCAGTGGCTGCCCTGGATGGGCCCATCCCCTGCTGCCACAGGCTTGCCAAGCTGCCGAGGTCTGGGCTGGGGCAGCTCACTGTCCACCATGCCCCACGTAGACAAGATCTCTCTGCCCCATGGCTATGGCTGTGGGGTGAGATGTCCTCCTTAGGCCTATGGGTTGATCCTAATTAGGTGGTTGAAATATCAAAGCTTCTTGCAGGACAAACTATTTTTGACGCTTAAGGGCATTTGAAATGCGAGCTCAGCCCAAACCCAGGGTCAGAGACGAAGATGGGTTTACTTAGGAAAGGATGAGCTGCAGCTATTTCTGCCATTAGTTTTTTGGAAAGCAACCCTGCTTTCCACAACATTCAGTAAAAGAGCTCTTAAGCAGTATCTATAAATTTTGAAATGTTTGTGCAATGAAAAATCCCTCTGTTGGTAACGTAGCTCACGTATTTTCACAGCATGGGCTGCTACAAGAACAAATCTGGCCATGCACCATGCATCTTCTGTTGCCCCACAAGTGGGACTGCTCTCCTCACAAGGTCTCGTTCAGTTTCACTCCTGCTCTGCCAATAAAGTATTTCTATCAGCTTTGAAAGCACTAGCTTTTTTTTTTCTTAATATTTCAGAGAAAGTACTGTTCTGAGAACATAATTTCCAAGTGTTCAGGACACCAGGAAACAACCAAATGAAGTGACGCTTGACATGTAGATGATGCTAGAGAGCAGGGGAGAGAGGGAGAGACAAACACACATATAAAAATAAAACTATGGAGAAAAAGATTTTTTCTATCCTGAAAGCAAATCACTTCCCAAAGCTGAATTGCAAGCCAGACAATTTGGCTCTGTGTTTGACCTAGCTGGAGCCCAGCTTCTCCTCATTGATGGTGCTCTATCCAGGGGCAGAACAGGTGACACAAGGAAGACAGTGGTGGCAAGGGAGCGGTGTCATGGTCCAATACTGTAAATTTCCCTGGCAGAACTAATCCAGGCTAGCACAGGCAGGCACAAGTAATGGGAAGTGACACAACTGTGATCTGATAATGAGGTAACAGAATAGAACTGTCAGAGTGCTTCCCAGGGCATGATAAATGATGTCATCTCTATTTCAGGACATTTCAGGTGGAAAGCAAACTTTAACCACAGAAATTATGTAAGGAGAATGAAAAAGTATTATACCAAAGAATAAAAAGAGGGAAAAAAAGAGGCTACCGTTATATTGCATGTGTTTGAGTTTGCATTCTTGCTATATACCACCTCATTATGCACACTGAATATCTCTGTACTCTTCTCCCTGGGTGGATCCTGGCTGAGCCCACAGGCCTTGCTCAGCATGTGGATACATATCCATCCCAACTATAATTCTGCTCTCTATACAGTTGATTCACAATGGGTGTGTTACAGGGTGGCTAGGAAATACGACACTCAGGTAGTCCTTAAATGTTATTCATGCAGTTCCCCATTTCTGGCTTTTTCAAGTGTCTTGTACACACTTTCCTGTCTCCTTTCTATTCCTCAGGCAAGGATGGCAATTTCTACATCCATTTCATAGCTTAACAGATCAATCCCAACGATTGGCAAAGCCTCTAGTACTCCAGCTCATCCTTGCTCTACCAAGCCAAGAATGTTTCTGTTATGCAGCTGGCTCAGCAGCCAAATGCATGAATTACTGGTGACAGCTAAGAGGTATGTTTTAGGCCTCACAATTGAAAGATAAATTACAGGTCTAGCAGGGCCTGTGTCCTGTTAAATACTTACAATTCCTCTCTGAGGAGAGGGTCCAAGCCAGTGTAAACTATATCAAGCACAGGTGAAGGTACCTACATTATGGGCACACACAGGTTCACACACCTCTTAGAACATTTCTTGAGCCTCATTAATCAATGAGAGAAACTGGAGGATTCCAGCATCTGCTTTCAGAATTCACACACTGTCCAGGAACTCAGGAACTCATGAATTCCTTTGAATCAGACAACCNCATTTAAGCATCGTGTCATATCACAAGAAAAGGCAATAAGGGGGAAAGATGACAAATGATACAGAAGCAAGCCTAATACATTTTCATTTTACAGCTTGCAAATTTACAGAATAGTTGGTAGACTATAAGAAAATCTATCAGCTTCCTTTAGCAGTCAGTAGGTCCAATTTTACTGTTCATGTCTTTTCTCACATATTTATAAATTTTGAGTTTTCTTAGATACTTGCTGTTGTCCAGTAAATCCTAAAGAATTGAGAACCTGCCAAGATTTCATTTTTAAAAGCTAACACTTACACAGGCCAATGAATTAATAACCTGGTCTCACACAGGGTGCTACGTTAATATTTTATTTGGCAAATACATCGATCCCAGAACAAATTATACTATTAATGAAGTGAAATATTCCCCATACAGATTAGCATCACCTTCATATCAGGAGGCTAAGAGTAAGTACATTGTCCCCTTGCAAGAAAAAGCATTGTGAAATGGTGCAACAACTTGCCTGGTGTTTCTCAAAGTTAGCTACTCACATACAAGGGCCTTACAAATAAACATTACAAAAACGCATTAGAAGGACTTCATACAACATGCATAGGACTATACAGAGTACTACTAATTTCCTTTCTCTCTGAATCCCAGTACATTATAGCTAATTGAAGCATATCCTGACTGTGAATTAACTAGACACCATCAAAACCACTGGTCCTCTGAGCCACATCAAGTTTCATGAAAAGTAAGAGCCTTAGGCTGCTGGTCTCCCACCTCATGTCCCTCACCACAGCGTCAATTGTTTGCAGTCACGGTCATTTCAACTTTTCTTTGCTCCACAGACAGTTGTGACTGTAGCACAGCTGAACAACACACCTCCAACTCACTGGCTAGGCCCAGCTATGTTCTGAGCCAAGCAGAGTCAATGAAACGGTGCTGTAACAGGAGCTCTTCCTATCATACATAAATCAGAGCAGAGGAATGTTTCTGCTATGTAAGTTAATGAGCAGCTGTGCATTAACCACTTGCCTGGCATCTGTTCCCAGCCTGCAGCTTGACAGGAGAATCCCACCCACTGGGTTTGCTTTCAGCCCTGCACACACCATGCAGAGCACAGGAAGCTGTAATCACACATACACACACTATGCATGATCTTAGCATATGCACAGCCATGCCCATCTCCTCACGCTGAAACCACTGCAAGTGAGACTGGGCCTGTTCCTGGGAGGGCATATTAGACTATATGGGGCTGTTCAAGAATGAAGCACTCTTTAGGGGCCCATATCTTTGCTGATCTCATCTAACAAAGGAAAACATAAAGATTAATGTTCCAGTAACTGCCATATCAAAACAAACTTCTCAGAGATCCCTACTAATAATGTTTACTCACACTCACAGAAATGTGAGCAGAACCAAGTCAACATGTTTTCACTGGCAAGTTCCTGAATGTTTTTGCTACTTGCCAGTACTTTCAATTAATAAAAATACTATGACAACACAAAACATTAACTTAGCTGGTATTTAATTATCCACTAATTTATTTTCAAGTCCAATGTGTCAAAATTATAATGCTTGGCACACAGATGTTTCTTGAGAGAAAATCCTACTAGCAGTCATTTCAGAAATCAAGAAACCACACAAATATCTGGATATCTTGTTACGGAACACATCAAAACCTGCTAAAACACATACTTTTTGAATGCACTGAAATGACAGCACAACACACAAGCATATTATAAAGGCACTTCCAAGCAGATTAACGATTCTGACCTGAAGACCACTGTACATGGAGGAGCTAGCAATCCACAAAGCAGTTATCCCAATGCAGCAGATGTGTGCCTGTGCTGTACAGTGCTGTGGGTACAGCGTGGCCTTCAGGCCGATGCACATATTCCTTGGCCAACAGGATAATCTTAACCAGCTAATTGCAATCAAGAAGCCCGCCGTCAGCTCCCACTCAGCACCAGTGATTACACCACCTGTGCGGCCTTGCTTTTATCTAAACAGATCTGAGTTCTCATGTGAACGTCCTTTTTATTTGACAGTAGAAATGATTAATAGAAATGTTTTCTTGTCAGAAAAACCTATAAGAGGTCAGAAGGCTACAGCACTAGGTAACCTTTCCACCAACTGGACTGGCACAGCCTGCTGCACCCTGACAGGAGACCCAACTGATGCCGTACTGCCCGAGGTTACTGCACTCTGGAGGGACGTAAGATTATGCGTGCTTATCCTCTTCAGCTTTGCAGCTTTAGCTATGTTGCTGGCATTGCTCATAGTCCAAGCGCCTCTTTTACTGGGACTATAATGAAGCACCACGGGCGAGATCCCACTGGAAAGGTGGTTCTGCAGTGGGTACTGGGGGGGTGCAGATGCCCTGCTGCCCTCGCATGCTATCGCGGACCGCGGTTTTGTCCCCTGGGCTCGCCGCAGGGAAGGGCCGCTCTCTCCCTGCAGGTACGGCTCCAGCGCCCTGTGGCTGGGGCGCTGAGGCGGCACCCCTGCAAAGCGCGACTGAGGCCGGCCGGGACTGAGGGGAAGGCCCCCGACCGCGGGGCGGCATCGCCCGGCCATCTTCGGTCCCGGCAGGTAGCCGTGTCTCTCCGTCTGGGAAGAGCCCCCCCTTTCATCGGCGGACCGTCCTCAATGGGGGCTGCCCGGGGAGGAGCCGTGCGGGACGCTGCCATCGCCCTGGGGAGAGGAGGTGAAGGCTGCTCGCAGAGAGGCGCTGTTGGCCGGGACGGGTGGGCGTGCTGCCGGGGCTGGTGGAAAGGAGTCGCGGCCGGCCGGGAGAAGGCGCGGCGGGGCACAGCGGCAGATGTCTTTTACGGCGATTCTCTTTCTATCGGGGTGTGGGGGGTGGTCCACCTTTAGTGGCTCCCAGTTTCCCCCTTGCACTGGGCTGCAGTTTGAACACGGTGACGGGATGGGTGGCCCCTCCATGGGCTGGCTGGGAGCTGGTATATAAGCCGTGAGTTATGGGTCGTCTATTAAGGTGTCTAGACCCAAATTGATTGAAATGTGACCCGTTGAACCAAGAATAAGATCATGGATATTAACATATT
>VZTU01033231.1:0-15186 GCA_013400835.1 Zapornia atra
TATAAAAATACATATATATATATCTCAAGTATATAAAGCATATAAAATAATGGAGGTAAAAAAACCATCCCTAAAATCAACATGGTGTTCTGGAAGGAGCTAGGAGTGTTGTTCTTCAGTATGCTCTGTAAATCATTCCTTCCTGATTTTCCTTTCTTCAATTTTGCTTTGCTACTGTGGATTTTTTTCTCTTCTTTACTGCTCCTTTTCCCCCTTTTTTGCCTCTTGTACTCTGTCCTTGGATATTAAATTTCACTTCATATGATCCTTGCAGTTTCTGCTATAAAACAATAAGGGGGGACATTAGTGAGCATGGCAGACAGCCCTCAATCTCTTTCAGTAAGCTTACTCTCTGTATTCCTGACAGTGGCCTGCAAAAGCAGCTAGAATATATGTTCTTAATAGGCAGAACATATGCTTATATAGGTAATAAGTGGCCTTATTTTCACCTTGTGTTGTGCATTTGCAGCGAGTAATAGCAGGCAAATGGGGAAAGCCATTCTATGTGATTTGAAGTGCTGAAGCACAGAAGAAGTAACTATCAGATTTGCTATCAGTGAGAAAGGGCTGCCAAAAAGACTAGGGCAGAAAACAATCTCCGGAATTTTCCATTTCTGCTTTGCTAAAAGGATGCACAGTTACTGCTTAGTCTTAGCTTATGATCTCTTGCCAGTACCAGCTGATTTTCTGAAATGGAGGATAAGAGATGCTGACAGCTGTGCCCTGTATGGAAACTGCCAAACTGCAGCACGATCTTGTCAGGCTGCCATGTGGCTTTAGGCCAAGCAAGATATCGATGACACATATAATGAGATACTAAAAGAACTAGCATGTATCATAGATGCTAAGGAGAACTGGCAGAGCGTAGGGATGGCCTTGTGTTCCTAAACACGGTATAGTGTAGTGCTAGAAGGCTAGATCTTTATTTTAACTACGTTTCTGAACTTGAAAGGGAAAAAACCATGAAATGTAGTAGCCTAAGTAAAATGAAAGGAACAGGGAGTTACATCAGAGTGATCATGCTGCAGTGACACCTGACTATGTTTAGTGAGTAGGAAAAACTGGCAGTGCAGAAGAAAGGGCCTGGAGAGAACCCAGCAAAAGGTACAGAGCAGTGACAAAGCAGTGTAAGTGTAGACTCAGACTTGGGGGTTAAAGGAAAGAAGGGGGAAACAGAAATTGCTGTGCTGCAATAGATCCAGCCATCTAATCGAAACCCACCTGTGCTGCAAGAAAAGGAACAGAATGAGTCCGGCCAATTAGGAAGAATGATCATTTTGCAAATGCTAACAAGTCCTGGAATATGTTGTTCTAAGTTAGATAAAGAATGTATTGAACTCCTGACAGATGTTCAGAAGGTAAATCTGAGAAAGGGCTTGGGAAGTGAAAACATGTACATTTGTTCTTAAAAAAAAAAAAGGCAAAAAAAAAAAGCTCGATTTTCTTTGTTTATATTCAATCTATATTGGATCAACAGCAATTTACAACTTGGAATCCTGTCCTGTGGCCAAAAGTAAGCAAGAGTCTTTTAGTTGCTGCTGCCCTTGCCTCATAAATAGTCAGAGCCTCTCTGTCTCATCCTGAAATGCTTTTTCATGGCATATGTTAGTACGTCAGAATTCTGAGACAACATGCTTAATTTAATACCTTTGCTCTTTGGGTCTTTACTGTTAGGACTCTCTAGCAATATGCTTCCCTGGAGTGTTTTAATTCCTTACTGTCTCCTAGAAGTCTGAATTCCTGCCTAGTTTCAGAAATTTATCTCTGAAACTCTACCATCTCCTGAGAGATCTACAAGAATTGTACATGTAATACCAATGTTGTAACCCCCATGGTATCAGAGACTGAATTGGCTGTACTACAGCTCCTTCTAGCAGACGGGGAAAAAAAAAGAAGAAACCCTGGCTATATCCTCATTGGCAGTGGACCAGAAGCCTTGGCAATGCTACTCAATCCAATGGGAAATTCTTGTGAAGGGAGCACTCATCCGTCATTGCTGAGTTTGTTTGAACTGTAAAGAGGCTTGTAAATGCCATGGATTTCTTTCTGCTTTCAGTAGTCTGTCAGAATATACTTCTCTTAGCCACCTTGCACGTATGCCAGAAAACCACCAAATAATCCAGTCTAGTTTCTCTTGTAATGCTTGTTTTTATGATCTCTCTGCTTCAAAAAAAATCTGTACTGCATCTGGTAGGAGGAAATGGGTCCAGAAAGTATGCTAGATTCCCTGTTCTGTACAGAACCCAGACATGAGCACATCTAGAATTTACTCCCAAGTAGTTTATTGCCAAAACAGACAACTCTTTGTCTAATGATCCACAGATGCCATGGCTGCTTTCTTTAGAATGCTGCTTTGCTTGCCACGGATCAATTCAGATTATACCTTTTCCTTATGGATAAGCATTCCTATGTTCCTAGTCCTCTGTCTCGGGCTAGGTATCTCTGATAAGCTTTGTCTCAGCTATTGTGAAGATGCCATTGTCTATAATGCAAGTAAGCAAATACCTGTCCCCTTTCTGCATAACTGTTAATTCCACATACAATCCACATGATTTTGCTACCCTGATTCTTGAAAAACTATGAAAACATTGTGTCATCATCAGTAAATGGGGAAATCTACATCAGTGGTGTATTAGCTCTTGTCTATATACAGTGCTTGTGCTACAGGCGTTTCTGTACAAACACAAGAAGGACCCTGAGATGGCCCCTGCTGCACATGAGCAATAACATCTTCTGGGCAGATCTTCCTTTTGGACTTTTGCCTTGCTTCAGTAGGATGCTCTTGAGGTGGCAATTCAGAGCTGATGACAGGCATAAAATTTAAGTTCTTAACAGAGGACTACTACAGGAGCTTATGGCTCCTGTTCTGCATAGAAAAATGGTGTCTGAGAGGAACAGTGATCTCCACCCATTCTTTATAACCTCTTCTTTGTTTTAGATTCCCTACTTACCTTTCTTCAGGATGGTCGCGAATTTCCCTCCTCACACACACAAACACCCACACACTTTTTAATCTGGAAATGAGCAGAAATAATTTACATGCCTTATGAATTATACATATTACTTCTTTTATTCCTTTTGTACTTCATGCATTTGAAATTCTCTACATATAAGAGAGGTTATGGAAGGTACAGAAATCTGTTTGTGCTGCTTCACATGATACAATGGCTTCATAATCACCTCATGTTTTTTACAATAAGCCTTATGTCCTGCCAACAGATTCCTTGATAAGGATCTATGCATGCAGTTGGAGGTGGTGCTCTCACTGCAGTTTAGTTTGGTTAAGCAGTGACTGCATCCAACTCCCCACCACTGCTCTCCCTTTTCCTCCTGAGTTTGCAGTCCCTTTGGCATTGATGGCATAACTGCATGTGTGACTGCTCATGTGCCAAGTTCTGTTGAGAAGTTTGCCTTGGTTTTGGCTTAGAGAGAGTTGATTTTCTTTTGAGTAGCCAGTATAGTGATCTGGTTTGAATTTAGCTTGAGAAAAATGTTGGTAACACACAACACAAGCTGTGGTGCTTATACTAAGTCAAGGACTTATCAGCTTCTCAGGCTCTGCCATGTGCCCAGGAGGCTGCGAGAGCACAGCTGGGACAGCTGATGCAGACTGGTCAAAGGGTTTTTCCCTACCACATGGCTCTCTATGAAACTGGGGAAGGTAGCCAGGAGGCGGTATCTGCTGGGAAGCAGACTGGGCAACTGGGTATTGGGGTGGGGATGGGATGGGACGGGGGGTTGGTGTGGTGTGTTCTGCCTGGGGTGAGCAATTTCATTTGTGCATTACTTGTTTTATCATTATCATCATCATTATTCTCTTCTTTTGTTATCCTATTAAACTGCCTTTATCTCAACCCATGAGGGGTTTTCTCATTCTCCTCCCTATCCCCTTGAGGAATGGCTGTGTGATGCTTAATTACCCACCAGGGTAAAAGCCGGACAATGAGCAAGGCTAATTAACCACACCTTACAGCAAGGCTTTTATCTGGTTCACTTCTGCACAAGTGGGTCAGGGGAACTTTATGTATTTAAATCATCCAGTAGAAAGGGTGCCATTTTCCAAGAGAGAGAGTGAAGAATATGGTGGTGGATGAAAGTGATTAGCAGCAGGAGATGATGACTGGGGTAAACTTTAGCTGAAACAAACTCATCTGGCCACTGCCTGAACTGCCACAGCTGTTCAGTTTTCTATGGCAGAATTATTTTCTTGTGATTTTAATCTTCCTTTTGTATAAAGCCATGAAAGAAAACATTAAAGGAGCTTCCCAATAAGTCTGACGTAGACTCTGAACAAAGCACAGGCTCACAGAATCAGAATCATCTGCACTGGAAGAGATCTCTGGAGATTATCCATTCCAGCCTCCTGCCTGGCACAGGACTACTGCTAATATGGGTCCAGACAGATGCAGTTTTTTCTGTTCAAGCCTTGAAAGCCTCCACAGATGATGCTTCTTCTTCATCTCTGGGTAATGTGTTCCAATGCTACAGTACCCTCAAAGTGAAGAAATTTTGTCTAATCTCCAGTTGGAGCATCCCAGACTGCAGTTTATGGCTGTTGCCCCTTGTTTTACCATCCAGCACCACTGAGCTTTGGCTCCATTGCCTTTGTCATTTCCTTCAAAATAGCTGTAGGCTGCTATTACATTGTCCTTCAGTCTATTAAAGAAATTCTTTGGAATAACAGAACATGGCATCACTGTCCATGTTTTCAATGAATTCCAGCTTTTAAGAATTCCTTCCTTCCTTCCTTCGTTCCTTCGTTCCTTCCTTCCTTCCTGCCTTCCTTCCTTCCTTCCTTCCTGCCTTCCTTCCTGCCTTCCTTCCTTCCTTCCTTCCTGCCTTCCTCCCTCCCTGCCTTCCTTCCTTCCCTCCTTCCCTCCTTCCTTTCTCTATAACTCCTCCAATTGCTAATGTTACTTTTGCTTAAACAGTAAAGACAAAACATTTTCATTTCCCCTCTTTCCCATCATTCCTAAAAATAGGAATTCTAATGTTGCTTTTCTGTTTGGGATTTCTCCTCTCTGCCCTTACTCAGGAAAGTGTTTTTTCACTTTGTCATGGTGATCTGACTGAGAATGAAGAACTTCCCAAAAAAAAAGAATATCCTTGGGGGAATAACTTCTGGCTGGTTTGACAGATGCTATATTAAAGACAGCAAAGAGAAAGTTTAAATTGGACCAGATTTCAAGAGCATTTAATCAACTTCTATAATGTTGGGAGCCAGTTCTGGGAGTGGAGACTCCCAAGTCTGGTTTTATGAGATGTAATGTGTGTCCAGCTGAAGGAAAAGAGCTTGTGGTAACAGACCTTTTATCCACAGTACTAGTAAATCTTGCCTTTCAATAAAGCTTTAATTCCTGTTACCTATGCTAGGGTACTGCTAACGAACTTTTGAGGTTGAGTAACAGAAGCAGTAAGGGGATTAACAAGGAAAGATTATGAGTGCTAAATACATATTGCTTGGTCAAAGAATGACCAAGGGAGATATACTAATTATCTTCTAGTATTACATATCTGTAAACTTCTAAAAAGGAATGCAATTGTTACCAGGTATATAACTAGGATTAATGAGGTGAGATTGAACAAAGGAAAACATAGGCTGAGTATCTTCCAAATAACAGATTAGTCAAAGGAATAGTTTGCCAAGGAATTAAAACAGTAGAATCTTACCTCCAGCATCAGAAGAGAGCAAGCTTAGAGACAACAAAATTAATTACTTTTCCCAGAATGGAAACTTTTCTCTAAATTCAAGATCTATGTATGCAATCTGTGCCTTAGAATTTAGGGAAGAATGTGTAAGATTCATTTATTTTAAAAATTTTCAATTTCCGTTGTTGATACAAGACTATGATAATCAAGTGCTTAACTCTTAAAAGCCTGTTTCTATTACTAAAGCATGTAACTTATATAGAAAATGCATATATGATAAATACATTAGTTTCATGCCTAGCCTTAGTAAAATGCCATTGACTTAGTTGATCTAAAATCACAAAGAAAAAAAAAAGGACAAAATAAATTGGCCTTTACCACAATGTTACATGTTCAATTATTTCACAATATTCCAGTCTCATGTAACTGATATTTCTGGAATGTGTGGGACATCAAATAGGGTATAGCCATAAACCTCTGTAAAAAGCAAGTTTGGAAGCATGTGACATAGTGAGCTTTGTTCCTTAGGAAAGAGAAAAGTGAATTGTACTACTCAGGTCTGGACATAATGACAGCATGAACAAGAATCTTGGCATCTGCATGTAAGAGCACACATTTTAATCTGGTCACATCCCTAAAGTGGTAATAAGATAGCTTGATAATGTGTCAAATGTCAGCCTCAAAGCTCTGTTCCTCATGGAGCAGTACATCTAGGTGTTTGACCAAGCAGACAAGTGCCACCAATTGAGTTGGCAATGTGAGAAGCATTTCTGAGCAGGTGGTGAGAGCTAAGCAGAAGCACATCAGACTTACCAAAATTTAATCTATGAAAGTTAAAGGACATCCCTAATTGAAGGTCCTGCAGTCATTTACTTTCTTAGAAAATGCTAACAAGAAAACTGCTGGCATTGGCAACTACATTATTTCTCTTTCTCTTGGCAATTTCTGCTCAGAACAAAACGCCTCGAACAGTGACAAAGCTGCTGATCCTCGTATCGGCCCCAAAGCAGAGTGCTCAGGCCACTGCAGTACGCCTGGCAAGAAGCAATGTCTTACTTGTGATTATCAGAATAACTGATGTAAAACTCTCCCTACTTCCTCAAGCTGCAATTGTCCCTGTGCAGTGATAACTGTGCCTTATGTGTCTACTTTAGAAGAAACATGTAGTCTGAAGGAGTACCCAGGACACTTTGTGTGAATGAGAAATCAGTACTTTCAAATGGTGTAAGTAAAAGCTGTATTATACCATGAAAAGGGCTGGAGTAAGGTTGAAAGGACAATTGAAATGAAAGCAGAGTAACAGCTTTAAAATGCTTGATTTTATAGCCTCAGTTTTCCTTAAATATATTTTGTTTATATGCTGTGTAAGTATGTATATAAAATAGTAAAATATTTATTATAATGCACGGATGGTATATAAATCAGTGATACACTTTTACGACAGTGATAAGAAGTTATTCTTATGGATGTTGAGTGTTTATGCATACATACATCACTTTTGATGTAAAATCACCAAGCAGACCTGATTTTAAGAGGGGTAATGAAAAGAACATAAATTAGCTAGTTGAGACTACAGAGAGAAGGAGTATGCAATGATTTACCAGGATGCTGGAAAGTAACCTGCTGCTCACAAAAATATTCAATTTACATTTAATAGGCTGTTGGAGCTGTTGGGTCTTCAGTTTTGCCAGAAACAGTACCTGTCCAGTAGGTCAGTCCTTGTTAATAGAAATGCTAAGCTGGTCAGAGAGAAATTTCTTCATTTTAAACAGTGGTCTCAATGTCTTCAGTGGATATCTGGTCTTCTTGGATGGAGAGGGTATCTGGAAGGGTGGAACTAATCATCCCTTCAAATTGATTTCAAGTTAAATGGCTGAAACAAAATGAAATGTGGATATAAATATGATGGTTAAATGTGACTGGACAATACTATTTCAAGAGAAGGTGACCTCTTGTACTGCTTAGATAGGGTAGCTCTAGTTTGTAGTAGTTTCCTTCCTCTTCATCAGAGAAGGCATAGTCTGTGGATTGGGGAGTCAAATTAAGAGCCTGTGGCACAGGTACTATCCTACAAGAGACTTACAGATTGGTTTATTGTCTGAGTATTGATTAGGAACTCCAGTTTTAGATGCAAAGACATAAATAGGTCCCGCACTCTCTTATTTTCTGAAGGCAATGTTTCACTTGTGAGTTTGAAACAGACTTTCTGTCCTATAAAATACTTCAGTGAAGAGGATCCTTATACAGTTGGAATTACACTGTGATCTGTCAGATTCCAGACCCGCTGCTCAGCCAATAACATGTGTCAAGGTAGAATTGGCTGGCTGAAACATTTTCATACAGCTGAAGTAAAACAATAAGCTGCTTATGGTCAGAGCAGCTGAGCAATTCACTTGAATAAGACCAAAATCTCATTAGATGGAGATAGCTATGAATAGAAAGAGCACAGACCATGTCCCTTCAGCTTAGAGGGCTAAAATGCCAGTTTTGATCTCTCAGCTCGCTCTCGCTTTGTACTAAGGTACCTGACTTCAGATGGAGTAAATGGCTGCAGAAGTGGTGTAGTTAGGTTAATGCTGACTTCCACTGACATCCTCCACCTAGGAGAGTATTTCCTGCTGAGGAGGAGGAAAGCAATATATCATGCCATGTAAATATACTCTGTGAAAGCAAGGAAGTCTAATTTTCCTCCAAGATAAAGCGTAATTCCCTTTCTCCCTTAGGTAATCTGCAGATTATCTCCTCTGAATTTGGCCCTGAAGAGCATATCTTATTGTATTAATTTTCATCAGAAACATCAAGAGGAAAAAGAACCCAACTTTTGGCTTTTTTGTTTGAGAGATGCCAAAATTTTAAACTGTAGTTGTTTAATGTCTGATGGTTAATTTGGATCCACAGTGCTTCCATGTTTTGCAGTATGAAACTGTGGAATTAGCTATATTTCAAAGGTTACATTCATGTATAGCCCAGGAAGTACTTAGGGACCTTCTGAAAGAAAAAGCTGTATATAAAGTGGGAATTGATATGTGAAACATCAAAATGAATTCTTTCTTTACAGCTAAGCTCCAAACCCTGACAAATAAGGGCTTATAACAGAACCAGTGGCACTTCCTTTGCTTTTGCAACAGGTGATGTATAACAAAGTGTAATATGAAATTTATCATAAAACATGAAGCAGGTAGGAGTAAGATAACCTGTACATCTATTTTGAAAAATTTAGCACAGTGCTAAATGGTTTGGGTCTTTGTGTGGTGTCTCCCCAACACACACACACACACACACACACACACACACACACACAGAGCACTATCTTTCTAATAGGAGTCTCAGTAGAGAAAAGGAAAATTTTCATCACTGGTGTGCTTGAAGCACAAATGGAAGATCACTGTAAGTAAATGCCATCCTATCTTTTGATTTTAAGCACAATGAATAGAATAGATAAACATCAAATGAAAATAGAAGGGTCTCATCTTTTTTCAGTGTGGGAGCTGAAGCCGTAGAGCAGATTTTGGATGAGGTAAAAGGCTTGAGCTGTCAAAGATTTCTGTCTTCCCAGAATTCCTCTTCCATTTCCCAAGGTTAAACGCATTGCCTCAAGGCAGCTGCTTAGAATGATAAAAGGGGCACTACAGGACAGCAGTGCTCTTTGTAATGTTAATAAACCTTGATTTTGATATCAGATTCAACCCTGGGAAAACCTGCCAGTTTTAGACTTAAAAATCTAACACTATTTAGCAGAAGTTCGTGTAAAGACATATTAGTTTGGGAATGGTGATGGGCTAGTTTGAGTGACAAATGAAAGCAACAAATACACTCTCTTCTCTGCCTTGTCAAATCTTACTGTTGTTTACCGAGAACAAAAGGAATTGCCCAAGTGCTAATTAAACTGAATGCCATATTAAAATGCACTGTGAAGTTTCTGCTAGAAATTCAGTTTTTGAGGTTATCTGTCAGCTGAGCTAGAATTCTCCCAAAAAATGAATGGGGTGCTGTTTCCCTGAGCTAGCTACCTGCCTGTGAACTCCGACTGCAGCCAAATCAAGGACTGTTTTCTTGTGCTGTTCAGCTGATAAACCTCTGACAAGAGAGTATGGAAATAATTTTTTGCAATAAAGGCAAAGCTGTGGGACTGTTGATTAGATAGCATGGACTTTTAGCCAGAGAGGATGTGAACTTTATTAAATGCTTCTCTTCCTAAAGCTCTGTTTAAAAATGACAAACACCTAAATTGTACTGACCATTGTCAAGCTATCATTGTTAGCTAGATATTTCTGAATCAACAAAAAATATGTAAGCTAAAACTTCAGGGAAGTGACTCAGAATAAAGTAAAATGAGATGTATTATGATCAAGGCAGCTATAAATGAACAATGCATTTTGGTCATGTGGAGTTTGGCAAAATGGATCTCCAGCTTATCCTCACAAAGAAGCTCTGCCTCTTTGAATCCATGACAAAACTCCCACTGACTTGAAAGGGGTTTGGATTTCACCCACTAAGTTGTGCTGAAATTTGAACAAAAGCAAAAAAGACTCTCACAGTTCATGGGATGTGAAACTGTGTATTCTCCTCCTTCAAATTCACCAGCAAGACCCATTCCCATAATGGCTACTGAAGAACAGTGCCCAAAAAATGCAAAAATAATATATTAAAGAAATCAGAAATGGTTAGTAGTGCACATTGTTAGCTGAAGTAATCATGCTACTGTCTTGTTACCCTTTTCTTCTTAAAGATTATTCCCAGTGTCTCTCTGGGATATCTGGGACACTGCTACGCTTACCAAATAACAAAAACGTGTGAAGTTCAGTGACCAGCTGGAGCTCAGCCATGGACTCTGGGAATACCTGCTGGAAGTGCAGGTTAGCAGCATGTGCAGCTAGGCTAACAGAACAGAGCACAGGGCTTCAGCCTAGGAATAGAGCTCTGGGTGGGGTTTTTTTTAGCTTTTTACCAAATATTGATTCAGATTAATATTGTATAATTCTTCATTGTTTCTTTAGGAAGGTACTTATACATTAAAATATTTATCACATAAAAATATGTGTATTTAAAAAATGTTTGGTTTAGGAAATTCTTGTTATACCAAGATTTTTTCACTCCACCTTTCCAAGGGACTAGCTTACAATAGGAAGAGAATGAGAGAAAACACTTTTATTTATATAATATGCTTTCTGAATTGTCTTCCTAAAGTGAAATATTTCTCTCCATTTTTCCAATGAAACTTCACAATGGACAGAAACAATGGGGAACGTCCAGGTATTCTAAAAACATCTTGAAACATACTGTTAAAGCAATACTTCAAATTTAATCTGATTTTTTTTCTTTTTATAACAGTAGCAAAAATTTAATAATCAAGGGATAGCTAGTACCTAGTGATAACGAGATTAGATTTATAAACCAGGCTACTTTCCTTTTAACCACAGAAAAAAAGGCTTGATTTAATGAATAGTTTCATTGGATACTTGTGGCAATCCATTAAGACAGTGTGTATTGGTTCCAGGTGTATATTAAGTATGGGCCGTGTCCGAAAATTCCTTTATCATAATTAGTAGCATGCCATCCCAAATAAATATTAGGCAGGTTGGGATTTTACATCTGGTCCCCAGCACAAACACTGAAGCATAGTGACTTAACCTGGGAGAGTACATGGTGTCCTACATGGTAAGTTTTGGGTTTTTTTCTTTCCATGAGCTGGAACTTGATCTGATGTTTGTAATCCTGGAAACCCCACAAACACTCCTTGACACATTGATAAATGCTCATCTCTACTACCACTTAGGGATTTTTTTTTTCTTCCCAAGTCCTTTTTCTTTTCATCAAAACATATCTTCAACTGCCTTTTTGGGGCTCTGCCCCAAATGAGCCACTGCTACCCTCCCATCATGCAGGTAACATCCTTCTGTCAGTAGTGCAATGTCTTAGCAGACAGCAACAGGTATGTTATCCTGTGCAACTTCAAAGACAAGTAACATCAGATGCAAACAAATACATTAGAATAAGAACTCCTCCTTTTTTCTGGAAAAGCTGGAACTCTGCTCCAAAGGAAGCTTACACTCTCATCACAAGCTAGTTTCTACTGTTGGAACAGCAGGACACTGGTTACAGCTGCTGTGCTGTTTATACTTAACACAGAGCAGCCCTTGGAAAAAAGATTGGTACAGCAGTGCTACCTCTACTTGGCAATAACCACAGGTGAACTGCTCTTTAATAGCTCCTTTAATGTCTCAGAAACATCAAAGCCCTTTTTTTCAGCACCCAGCACTTTCCTCTGAGCACATCATTTCTCTACTACTGTAGAATTCTTTTGTAAGTATATACATACACATTCTGGCATATATTCTTGTTTATCTGAGTTTTTCCTTATCTTTTGGTTTTTACATAAGTTTATCACTGAAAGAGAGCTTTTTTCCCAGGCAATCTGAGAACAGTGACCATCTACAGTTTCAGTACTCCAAGTGGAAGATAGATAACTAAACAGAACGAAACAAAAAACCCTTCTCTAACAATACAACAATCCAGCATAGTGTAAGTATGTTTCTCTCCCTACAGAAAGGAGTATGAGTGAGATGCTTGTGGCACTGTTAGTGCTGGTGACAGTATATAAAGGTAAACCAGGTCTCACGACTGGTTTGTGACATCACAGCTGCACAAGAACCCACAGACCTCTGAATAGAAGGAATACCACATTCTAGGTTATCAGTAATAGCCCCATTTTGCTACAAAAGCATATGAGAAATCAACACTTGTGGAAATAGAGGGCTACCTTTCCACACCTGGCAAGAATTGATGATCTCTCTTGCTTTGCTTCACTGTTGCTATGTCTGTCTGCAGCTGTCCAGCATGGAGCTTGTTCTCACCCTGTTCTTGCAGGGCTTGCAGTTTATTGGAGTGAGAATTCAGGTCAATGTGTAAGACATAGGAATGATCAAGTCTGAGCTTGAGCCTCAGGGTAATGTGCTATTTCTCCAAGCAAAATCTCTTTTCTTATGAATTAATGGTTTGTCTGGTCACCATCGATCTTTCTCCAGCTGATCTTTTCTTCATTGATCTTTTCTCAGCAAGAGAAATGCCAGTCAGCTAATACACCGATCTCAGAGCTGAGTATAAATAGAGTCAGTGTGTGTTACTCTTTCGTAGAGGGTATTTGGCAGTCTGTTCATCCAGCTCTTGTTCATCTATCTTTTCCATGTAGCATCGTGCATCAGCAATATCTCTGATTTCAGGAAAATTATTTTAAAGCATCTGATACTTAGTTGAAAACTCATGTGATTCTGGTATTTGAAAAGGAAAAAGAAATGAGTGACTGCCCAAAGTATCTGCACCATGCTCTTATTTCAGCTGGGGTTTGAGTTTCCTACCTGTGCCCCACTATTGTACGTGGTTCTGTGAGGGCAAACACCAAATCCTTACAAGTGAAAGGTAGTAAATCTATCGACCTAACATAACTCATTGATACACTGTAAAGTTCTTTTGAGTCTTTACATAGGAATAAAGCACAAAAAAAAGTATTTATTCACATATACATTTCTTCATCTTCAAAAAAAAAACCCCAAACCAATTTGAATATGCTTTTTACTTTCTTTCCTTTCTAAAGAGACAATAATAAGTTATGAGATATTTTAAAAAACATTGCCATATGCAGTATTATTCTGTTTATTGTAATAAAGTTCTCTAGCAGATGTATAGAGAGCTATAATATGTATCACTAGCACAAAGTAACAATCGTTCTGAACAACTGAACTCTGTTTGACCATCAGAGAAAGAAGAAGAGGTATAAAGCACCATTATAACAGATCTCAATTTTTTCTTTCTATTTCAACCTTGGTACTATTGTGCAGAGATAGCTCCATCAATCATTTAAAACCACTGACCATACCTTGCACCAGCTATCAGCCATAGTTCATACTGAGCTTTCTGTGTGCTCCAAATGGCTTTACATTTTATGTGGAAAGCTGGGTTGAAAATTTATAGTTACTTTCCTTCTGACACCTGGATTTCCCACCTGGAAAATAAACTCCTTTAACTACTTTAAATCTTCATGAATTTCTTGCTGTCTTGATCTCAAAGGGCTAGATCGTGACTGCTACTGCCTGCCCATGCCATGAAGTAATAATCCTATTCCACTGTGTGTGAGTCTATCTGATTCATAGGCTCCAGACACAAAGCAATAAGCAGACACTGTATCCCCATTTAAACCCAGATTCTCAAAAACAGTTAGGAATCCAACAATTCAATTTCAAAGGGAATTTGATGCCCAAATGGATCTGAGTTTGAGCTCTGTTCCCTGCCTAGGGTAAGTGAGGACAAGAGAAAAGTGCAGGTGAGTTTGTTAACATCTGTTCTAGCCAGCAGAGTATTGTGATTTGTGATTAGCACATGCTAGGAAGAAACAATTTGCTTCCCAGTATTCCACCAAAAAGCCATTTGCTTTCTAGTATTCTTCATAAAATCTTTCACTGGGTTATTTCATTTCAGGCTCAGTAGATGGTGTTTTCCACTTTCAGTATCCCACTGTCTGTCAATAGCATTGTTGATGCTACTCTACTAGCTACACCCTGAGCCTCACTTACACAGCTGTATATAGCCATACGACTGTTGTGAAAATAACTGTATAGAGGAAACACTGTTTCTGGAGTTGCTTTGTCACCAAACCTGTCTCAAACCTCTAGCTACAGTACAAGAAATTCCTTACACACATCCCCATGGTGGGTGATGTACAAACAGAAAACAGTGATTTACAGAAAAGGTTTCATCCTTAATAATAACCCACACAGATCTCTGAAGTGAGATTCTTTCTTGCCATGTCTGCTCAGGATGCAGTAATTGCAATGGCCCATTCTCAGCACATCCAGGGAAGTGAAGGAGCTTGGCTCCCAAACCTCATAGTCTTGTCTACCTCCCAAGGACAGCAGTTTCCACTTTCTCTATCTGGAATGCCACTGACATTTGAAGAGGCACTGTGTAACAGTGAGGGAAGGCTTGAAAGATGTTATCAGAGTGATATTGGGTGATCTCTGTAGCATGTGCTCTGAGGATTTTAAATGGTGCTTCCAGAACTACCTCCTCCAAATTTCTAGTACTATTTTGTGTTGGCTTTAGTTAGAAGGCCACCTCATTGCCTTCAGCTGGAAGTCAACCCAGATCTAATGCGCTGGGCAACTGTCTCTAACACAGTTTACCTACAACTTCCTACCACAGAAGTTAAAAATAAATGGCAGGTTGTTCTGCTTACTGAAGTGTCAGTTCAACATGTCATGGGGCTTATTAGCACACTGAGAATGTTCTTCATGCCTTAATACTAGGGCACGACTCTGATGTAAAAATGAAATGGAACTATTTAAATTGACTTGGATACTTATTAAGGAGAGGGTTTCATTTAATTCCCTTTTCTGTTTTTCTCTCCTTTATAGTAGCAGCCATCTGGGCTTGATAGGAGGTAGGGCAATGACAAGTCTATTCTGTGAAAAACACTATAATTTTTAAAGCACTATTACCAAATGAGACTCAATAGGCAGAGTGTGTAAGTGAAAAGTGATTTGC
>VZTU01033231.1:16580-42149 GCA_013400835.1 Zapornia atra
GAAAAGTCTGTATTGCTGTACAATAGACAACAAATGTGGTATGTAAGTAAAAATCTTTTTTTACTTGTTAGACTTAAAAAAACCTTAAGTGTGAAGATCTAAAACTGTGTATCCAAGATCATCTGCCAGATTGTACTGTTGAGCAGTGTACTTGTGGCAGGTTTAGGACTTCTTTTTTGTGCATTGTGAACTCTGACATAAGGCTCTTGTGCTCACTCAAGCCATTGATAAAGTCCAAATAAAAAGGCGAGAGTACATAAGAATGTGTTCATTTTCATTGAGGTGTATAGTTGCCCTGGTAAGATAGTGCATAACCCCTGCTGAGCCTAAACCGCAGCCACGAATGTGAATGAAGCTGCAACAGAAACTTGGAAGAAGTTCTAAAACATATTAATTTGGATGAATTCAGTTGAGCATCCAAGGATTTTTATCTTTATACCATTCAGTTCGAGGAAAATGTTTTTGAATATTTGCTAAATCTCCTAGCCCGAAGTAACAGGTGGCAATGTGTATAACCTAGTCTACAAGTGTGAACCTGTAACTGTATGTGCCACTTTGGATATTAACATCTGAGGGTCTTATCTGAATCCCATTAAAATAATGAAAAAAACACTGACAGGTCTTTGGATCAGGCCCATTATGAATACCAAATCCTTAGGGTTCATATACCAGAGTCTGCTAGCAATTTAGCATGTAAATATAATTTCCATACACATTGGCTCATCAGCATTGGTAATCTATTGAAATCTCCATATCTACAAATTCACAGTAAGTGGCCAGGTGGGTATCTGCTAAGGCGTTAGCCAAATTCTCTTCACATCATCACTTCAGCCTTACGGCTTCTACATATTTAACCTTCAGTTTCTAGCAAACATCATCCTTTGCATCAAAGGCCTTTAGGACATCCATTTTTTGCTGACACAGTCATGCTGTGCTTTATTTATGCATCATCAAAGTATGGTACTGCCCAAAAGGTGAATGACCTCTCTCCCCTTTGACTCTTTTCCTGAGTAGACCAATATCATCTAACTTCAAACACTGACAAATGTAAATTGAGGTCTGTGAAATTAGAAAAGTGCTGAACTAGAGTATAAAGAAAAGTGTGACATTCTCCTGTTGTGAATAACAATCTAATATAATACCTCCCATAATGAGAAACTTGGACGTCGTATATGCTTTACCTATTTGTGATGTACATAGTAAAACCTTCCTAATGCTCTTCATGCCCAGAGAAATTGCACACCCCAAACTCTATTAATGCTACTTTTGTGTATTCAACAGTAGGGAGAACAAACTCTTTGCAAGGTTAAACTGAGGGTCAGAACTCTCTTTTGAAATCTGTTGCAGTAGCTGCTTATAGTATAGCTACTTAAGTAGCGGGCATGGACTTGCTGAGATACTGAATTCCTGACTAAATCTTTAGAATTGGAAAACAAAAGCACAGGCTTCTTAAACATCACTCATAGCTTTTAATGTAAATTATTAAAGGAAGAGATTTCCAGAATTTTACAAGACAGCATTTTGTTTTCTGAGTTTGTAGATTGGTAGGAAATAATGAGAGGGCAGCTGTGTCTTATATCCATTTCAGAGAATCCTGATAAATTTTCAGATAGCTTTTTCTGTTGAATGTTTACATATGAGTGTTTTATTCTAGGAGAAAGCAGGGTTTTATTTTGTTTTTTGACTAAATCATTATCTAGTTTTCAGGCATGGTCTGCAATGTTTGTCATTAGCTCAAGTTGAGTGCGAAAGAAAAATGAGTGTTAAGGAAGCCATTGAAATCTGCTTCTAGATACATGTTCTTTCTGCTCCACTTTTAACAGAAAATGGACTTGCTTTCACTTGGAATTTAGTAGAGATTACTAAACTATGGGAAATTTTCAGTTTGTTTAGTTTATTGATAGTTTAGGAGAGGAAAAAAATAAAGTAGGTTATTTTGGTCTTAATTCATATGTCTTTACAAGCTTTTTGTATAGGGCTATCTAGCACTATGCTGACTTGCTGATAAAACAGTGTCTTGTTCACTGTGAACCAGGCAATTGTCCATAATATATAGATCAAGTAATTAAACACCAAATATGCGGCCCTGGGAATACGTAAGCGTATCTGTAATCTGGCATGCATGAGAGGTTCTACTGTGTGTAAATATACTACTCCTGTAAGTAAAGTCATTATATCTGGGACCAGTCCTGAAGTTTAAAAGATGTAAGTTGAATTGCTCATGTGCAGTATGTCTACAGGACCATGCACCAAGTTTGCAACTGTCACTCACTGCCTATCCACAGTTATGCTTTCCTTCTCCTCATGCACAGGTGGCTTCCATTTGGCATTTCGTAGCATTCCACCAGAGGTTTATGCTAGCCAGGGTAGCAGGTGACTCAACACAATAGTGTTGTAACGTGTGCTGTAGCATCTTTTGATGCCCTGGATTTTGGTGTTCAATGGGAAACAACAATAAATTCATGGAGCTTTACTGCCTCTGCCAAATGTGACATCTTTCAGAGTATAACATGCTGAAAAGCTTGCACAATCTGTGCCAACTGCATGATTTAGCTGCTATAAAATCCCTCTGAATCAAAACCATTTTGAACTAAAGAAGAACCAGCCTGAGAATTTCATTGCACTGTTGGATATCCACTCAAAGATCAATCACCTGTCCTCATTCTGTATTCCTGCTGTATTTTTCAGCTTAATCTTTTCTGCAGCTTACCTATTTCATTAAGGTTGGAATTCTAAAAGACTAGCAATTGCATGCAGAGGCAGAGTCAAGAGTGAGAAGTGTTGAATCTGGACAGCACCATTCTGTACAAATTATACTGTGCCATTAGAAAAGGCGATCTCTTTCTTCCTTTTTTTGTTTCTGTGGCACTCAGATATGCTCAGTATAAGTGTTCCAGAGTTTGGCATCCTTATGTTCCTGGATTTCATCCTACTCAGATACTAGCAGGAAAATAGGGTTGGTTACAAGAGGACAGGTTAGTCCACATGAATATCCGCAGTTTTCCCACACAGGTAAAGTTTTATACAGTACTCCTCAAATTAGAGTTGGATGCCTGTGGACGTCCAACCCTGGAATCTCACAAAAAAGTGATTTGTTTAAAAATTAAATTAAAAAAATCAGATACTGTTTTTACAAGATCCTTTTGAAGCAAACTCTGACCCAAATTTTTTAGGAAAAAAAAATTACAAAGGAAAAATATTACACACTAACATTTGGGATGGTACACAAACTAATTTGTACCAGCAAAGGACTTTTTGTGTGTAGGAAAGATGCTTGTCCATTATACTGTTGCACTGAAAGGGTGGTTAAACAACACACAGTGATGCATAATATTTGAATCATACAAAAGGATTATAATTATTATATTAATTTGTTGGTTCACTCTGTAAAACATTTCTAAAAAATCCACTCTAGAACAGATTATTAAAATGATAAATTATCATTGCAACATCTGATCAAAAATTCAGTAAGTTAATTAATGTTTCTTTGTGCCTAATAGCTTATATAATGAGAGGGAAGTTTGCTAAATTAAGCATAGTAAAAAAAATTTGTCACCAATTTGATGTAGTTTGGTTCATGTTTTCAAAAGTTGTTGGAAGATTTAATAACATGGAAATGTACCTGTATGGACTGTTCATGTGCATTTGTATATGTGTGTGTGTGCTAAAGTCTCCTTTTAGACTTTACTCACTCCTGTGAGGTCCTAAACCTGTGATTTTGACTGCTTGTTAGTTACCCAAACTTTTTGTCATCACCTGTTTAGAATATTTGATTACAGATTTACATAGGAAAGGCAACAGCCTAAAATAAGAGTATAAATCACCTTGGAGTAGTACCTTGACTGGAATGAAAGTGACTACCCCTTGTATTCAAGATGAGAGCATGCTAATAGTGGTACATAAATAAGTAGGCCATGTAATTAACATCAATTTGAAGAACTAATGTTCCAGCAAATAGAATAATGACTGGAGAGCTAAGTATGGATAAAAAAAAAATCATAGAATCATCATAAAATCACAGACTCGTTTGGGTTGGAAGGGACCTTAAAAATCACCTAGTTCCACCCCTCCAGCCATGGGCAGGGACACCCTCCTCTAGACCAGGTTACCCAAAGCCCCATCCAACCCGGCCTTGAACATTTCCAAGGACTGGGGAATCCATATCTCTGGGCAACCTGTTCCAGTGCCTCACCACCCCCACAATGAAGAATTTCTTCCCAATATCTAATCTAATTCTACCCTTCTTCAGCTTAAAGACATTACTCTTTGTTCTATCACTGTCTTCCTTTTCAGGAAGAAGTGTTTGATCTTGACTTTCCACCTTTTCTAACATTAATTTTATAATCGTCTGATCCTGAATCTGTCATGAGTACTTCTGAGAAGCTAATCATTGTCCCATTTCTCTTTATTAAACGTATGTTCTGTTGAAAGGACAAGCGTGGCCACAGCAGAGAGAAAACATAGTTCATGGGAATAGACTGCAACTGAGAAGTACTTATTAAAAAGGCCATATATCAGGGATCATAGAAGGAATGTTGTGGTGGCAAATGACTCAAAAGGAAACATGATTTTCTATTGACAACCATGCAACAATAAACCTCATTAGAAAAACACCATACTGTGTCAAAGACAGACTGGTTGGTTGAGCTCTTTATGTACCTCCATCAACTTTAGTAGGAATCTGCTTCAGACTGAAGTGAGGGGAGAAGGTGAAATGAAGCACAGTCTAAGGGTAGCCTTTGCTCCTGTGACATATGGCTTCGATGAGAGGCTGCAGTCAGAGTCACTGACTGAAAAATGTTCTGATTCAGACCCCAATAGTGTCATGCATTTGTGGGCTTGCTAAGAGAAAAAGAGAAATATTAATCACTAACTCATTTCAGTTGATGTTTCAGAAATTGCTTTCAGCTGCTTCCTACAGAATCTACAAAGGTTCATTGCAATGCAGCTCATCACGAGATGCAGGCTTCTGTCTTTATTAATTTGACTTGGGTCATCACTACAGTTCAGCCTTGGGTCTAAGGCAGGCCATGTAACTGGTTTAGGTATAGAGTTTCTGTAAATCTAGGTACCAAAGCAGCACTTAATTTCAGAAATATGAGTAAGTGTGCAGCTATGTCTAAATAATAATTCACTGACTAATTGAATCATATTATGGGCAAAATTTAGGCTGTGTGTATAGTTTACTCACACTTATAATGTCATTTTGCTTGTACTGGTGTTGATTACAAGAAATCATATGTATAGAGAAAATGACGAAGTTCTTCATTTAATCAAATTGTATCAGAAAATTCCATCTAATATTTAACAAGAAGATTCCCAGTGAGGAGTCCTGACATGAGTCTTGCTGTGGGTTTCCTGATGGGGAATGTCCTGAAGCCTCAGAGGCTGAGGTGAAAAGTGAATCCAGATAGTTCCCTGAAGGCCAGGCCTATACTGGGCTGTCGCAAGTGAGGAAGATTGTGAGGAGATTTGAAGTCCCTTGCTGGCTGCCCAAGTGACTCAGTGTTTAACCGGAACCAGGCCTGTTGTCTCCTCTGCTCACCTAAAAGGGCTGTAAGTCTTTTCCAGAAGCCAGGATAGGGGTTACCCTGTCACAGAAGGGGTGTTTGGGTGGTCTCAGTGGCAGCAGGCACCCAAGGCACAGAGGTGGCAGGGGGCGCAGGGCCTCCTCAACCACCCGGCATGTGGCGCTTGTCGGCCCCACCCTCAGGCCGGGGTTGGCAGCCATTTTGGCTCCAGTGGGCCAAGGATTAGGGGTGAAGTTATAGGAGCTTGCTGTGTCCAGCATTTGCACAGGGTATGGTCGTGTGGAATCAGTGCTGCTGGTTTGCTGAGTTTTTTATTTATCAGTCTTAGCAACTTTGTATGGTTATTTTTGTTATTGCAACTAATTTCTCCTATTAGATTTTAAATAGGGCTTAGTCCAGACGCATTAGTGCTGTTTGTTTGTAGTATGGCTCAGAATTTCATTGAGGCAGTTGATCTCTATTTCTTGATTTATTTTTTTTTTGTGCAACACTTCCTTATTATATGATTTTAAATCTGCCTTTAGAGATTTTTTTCCTCCTTCATTTTCCCTGTCTAATCAAAAGAAATAGGTACATTTTGTTCTGTCTCTTAATGGCTGTTTTTAGTCTAAGTATTTATGGCCTTTACAGGAGCAGAGTTAATACTATATGATGTCAATATTCTTCCAACATAGTTATGCAGCCGTCTTACATTTATGACCTTTTCCCCCTATAATTAGTTCCAGCTGAAATTAGATTCAGTGAGAGCCTCGCTCCAATTACAGCCAAATCTGAATAAAACTGATTCCACTGTGGTTGTCTGGAGGAGAAGAAAAAAAAAAGAAAAGAAAAAAAAAAGAAGAAAAACCCTTTCCAGTTTCACTGTAGATAACTAAGTCTCGCCTCTCTGCAGTACGTCTGCACTTAATAAAAGTGAAAAGGGTTTAAGGGCCAGCCCTGTAGAGAGCAGAAATTTCTCAGCTCTGCCAACAACTTCAGCAAAAATCCCTTCAGTTTTTCATGCCACCTCTTGCCTGTTGTTTGCCCTGTCTTCCCTTGGGCAGGAATAGCCTCAGTATAGATCACTCTCAGTGTCTCCACCTGCTCAGGTGGGCAGCAACAAGTGATGCACAGTCCCTGTAAGTTTGCAAAAGATCTTGTCTCTGATACACAAGGTAACTCAGGACCAGATTCACAGTTGCCATGTTTGCACTGTGCACAGGTATGAGTTGCAGTGCGTACCTAGAGGTGCTTGTTCCTGGTGAAGATGGGCTTGGATGAACATAACAAGAAAGCTGGAGACATGTCAGCTACCTGTGCATCCTCCCTCTCTTTGGGAAGAAATTAAATGCAGAGGGATGATAAAAAAATCCCACAATGCCTACCCCACAATGTAGGCATAGCCAAAGGAATTTTGACTCCTAACATCCTGGTTGAGTCTGGATATTAAACCTTCAATGCAGATTTGTCAGTGTGTCCAGAAGAGCTGTAATACAAATAGTGATGAGTCTTGAGATCACTGCATACGCTTTTTGGCTGCTGACTGCCAGAAAGTGTGTGAAATGCAAGGAGCTGCTTTGAATTCAAAGCTGTATTTTGTGTTAGCCAAATGCATCAAAAATAACATGAAGCCTTTTGGCCATTATCTGAGATATTTAGCTGGGATTAAAGGTTTGTTTACCTCAGATGGTTTTGCAGCCAGGTTTATACTTTTATCACCTCCAGATTGGATTACTATAATCCTTTATTTGCACGTTATCCTTGGCTCTTTTTTTTTCTTTTTTTCCCCTTCTTTTTTTGGCAGCTGGGTCAGTGCAGAAAACCAAAAATTGATTTCTGGCACCCAGAAGAGTAAATTACCTCTTATCTGCTCTGAAATCGTTGTCATATTGGGTTCTGATTCCAATCCAAATTGATCTTCAAATTAGATTTTGGATCGATAATAGCCTTATAATGGAATGACACTGTTAAGGCTCCTACCAGCTCCTATGACCTGTGGAAGCTGATGAAAGAGTCTCATCACAGTGTATAATCTCGGAAAAATTAATGCACATCCAGTTCCATTAACTCGCTGCTGCCTTTTCCATCAGGGCAATAATGTGCATAGGGTCAGTACTGCCTTTAGCCATGTTCACGCAGCCAATTCTTCAGTTCAGCTGTGGCTCCCTGGCCCTACCCAGAAAGCTTTGTAGGTTTCGGTGAGGGATAAACGTTGTGTTTCTAACCCTGAGCCTTCAATTCCAATTAAGTGCCTTCTGAGACATAGTGAAATGGCCCTGCAACATTAAGCGAAATGAATGTAGAGATTAATTAAAGTTTTGTATTAAAAATTGACAATCCAAGGAATAGGAGTAAACATTTAGTGAAGGGAAAGAAGATACAGTATTCTCCAAAGCCCCTCCAAGAAGCAGGAATTGCAGCTAAGGTGCAATTTCCCTCGAAGCTTTTCCAGGCACTTAGTATTTCAAAAATGATTTATCTGGAAATATGTGTGAGTTATTTTGAGGCTGTTATGATTATATCATTTGATGAGATTTTTTTTCTTCTCTTTTCTGCACTGAGGGCTTTAAAGTGAGAGAGACAGTCTGTAGATAGCTTGTGATTTGTTTAATTAACTGGCTTTCTTTTTATGGATGGTTGCTTGCAAGGCTGCTCTTTCATTTGGTGATTGTTTTTGTTATTAATGGTTTCAGACAGAGCTCTTCACGTATCAAGTGCAAGTTTTTGCAAAGCCAATGAAAGAATCACACAAGAGGGTTTTTCCCCCCCCCTCCTCTTCTTTCCTGCCGCTCATGTTTACTTTCTGCGGTGCTGCTCTCCGTGGTCTGCTGTGGTTGTTAACACTTTGCATTAAAAAAAATATTCAGGAGTTCAAAGCTTTTTATCTCAAATTTGCAAAGGGCTGTTTGTTTTGCAAAGGCGTCAAGAAACATTTTGAGTTTTTAAAATTTATGTTAACATAGTATGTTAATAAAAATTAATGACATTCTTGGTCCTAAATAAGAAGGAGGGGCAGCCCAGAAGAATAAATTTTATTATCTTCTGTGTCCACGTAACTTAGGAGGTATTAACTCTGAGGCTCTCCCTATTATATCATTGTGGTAGGAGGGGAGAGTAGAAAGAGGTAGCAAGGAAGAAGGAGGGGAGCATTTTATTTATATGTGACTTGGGGAGGTCAGATGGGCTAGGGACTTCAGTAATGTAGGTGCTGATTAACCGGGGTGTGTGTGTGAAATAAATGTTATGTGCCTCCTCTCAGATACTACCTTAATTTCTTTTACCAAAGGGAGCTAGAAGCAGTTATTCAGGTGAACCCCTCTTGTTACAGCCATCCTATAAAAGTCTAAGGGATGTCTCTCCAAGGATTCATCCATTCTGATGGCTTGTTTTCACCCACAGTGTTAAGTCTATGTAACTATGGACAGCCACTTTGGTCTGACTGAAATCCGTGCCACTACTAAAAGAGACAGTCCCACCATCTATCCTTTCTCTGCCTGCTCATTCCCAGGGCTTTTCTAATGCTAGAAGTAGTATTAATGTACCCACATCATGATTCAAATAAAATATAACTTTTATTTTCAGAAATACTATCTCCTTAATCTGGCCCAGTCCAGGTCTGCACGAGCACATACATGGCAGGACCCAGAAAAAGGAGCAGGAAGGTGAATGAGGCACTGGTGGTAAGTAAACTTCTATAAAAACAGAGATGAGGTAGCTACAGTTTCAGGTGGTTCCTACCCTACCAAAACAAAGATAGAGGGAATCGTGTTTACCACAGTATGTATGAGGACAGAAAGCATTGATGGCAGCAGTAGTTAGTGTAAGAGGAAAGGGTGATTTAGGACTAGTAGAATCATGGTTGGAAAGTTTTGAATGCGTCTTTCTTTGAAAGTAAGGTACTATTCTCTTAAGTATATGTGTCCTACTCAGCTCAATAGGAGTTTGTTTCAACAAGGCCTTAGGATCTTTGTGTGCAATGCATGCTGAGTCATATTTTCTTCTAGCATCATGCCTTTGAGTATTTTACCCATTGCATTTATCTCTTCTGCTGCTAAAAATCTTTTCCTTATCTTGTTAACTCAGTACGTATGTATGTATTGCTGTTTTCAAGCTGAGGGAGGGAAAGTAAATACAAAAATGAGAGCATAGGGACCATTTCAGGAAAACAGGAATGGTCAGCTATTTTTGTCTTTCCTTTCTGAAGGGAATGAGGTGAACATTTTCTGACAAACTCTTTAATAGTTAAAGTTTGTTATAAAACCATGTGAAATCATGTGGCTCTCCTGAGAAGTGAAATCTCTTATCTCTTCTCATGTGGCTGAATATTCTATTGTGTCTTCAGATTCTGGCCTTAAACATTTCTTTATTGCATGACTGCAAAAGAGCTGAATCTGCTTGTGGTTTCTCATTGGAATGCATGATAAAATCTTTTGTAAATATGTGAATGTTCCTTGCAGTTACAGGAGTCCGGGGTCCCATTAAAGTAAACAGAATACCCCAATAACTGTTGTTCCGACACTCAAAACATCTGTTCCTCGATGCATTGTAGAGCTTGCACTGGGGAGTTACTTAATAAAGGTGTCTTGGATATAGAGACAAGCACAGAGGATGAAGATAATATAATCTTAGAGGCATATAGAAGCCTTACATTCATTGCTGCTGTTGGTAAGAAGGATTAAATTGCTGAAATAATTAAGAGAACAAGAATAAACTGTGACCAGAAAAAGAAGCAGCTGAAGATTCCTGCTCAGGTGATAATTTGAGGCAAAACATTTGGGATACGGAATTTCACAGGATTACAATAATTTGGAAAAGAGTTAAGAATTTTGGGCTTTTTCTTCACATATATAAGATGTATTTTACTATGAAAAATGGCAGTGGCAAAATATAGCACCTTTGACTGGAGCTGTAATATTTTAACCCAGAAGAACTTCCTTTCCCTGACTATAGAGAAACCACTAAGTTATTAATTGTTATTTTTATCTTTCAGCAACAGTATGTGTGCAAATGGTTAATTTTCACTAGATGTAGTGAAAAAAATGCTTCTTAAGAAAGGCTCCTACTTTGCCAACACAGTGGGAAAGCATCAGTGCAAAAGCCTGTAGTATTTCCTGATTATAAAGCATTCTAATAGTTTTCTTTGCTAGTGAATAGATGAAAAAATGTAAATACATGAAGTGACCGTTAATAATTCCCTCATTTACAAAGGAAACAGCCACCGTAAGCTCTTATATCAGAAGCCAAAGTATGGCATACTATGCCAATGAAGTACTGAGAAAGTAAAATTTGAGTTTAGTTTCTTTCTTAAAATTACTATCTTTTAAATTAGAAAGTAATAAAAGTTGTACGCTGGGAAATTCTGCCCAGAACAGGCAGGCTGGGTCATCTTTAAAGTAGGTCTTAAACTCCCTGTATTACAAAACTTTGTTCCAGCCATCTTAGTTCCTTTTTTTTCTCCTTTTCCCCAGTGGCACTGTCCATAGGTATGTAGGCATGTGTGAGTGACACCAAAGCTGTCTAACAGTATTTTCCTCAGTTCTTGTCCAGCATTTATATATTTTTTGCTAGGAATGTGTAAAGAAAAGAATAAATGTGGGCCTCCTCTTTTGCTGGCAAGGTCAAACGTGCTGCTTCTTTACCTCCATATTTCTTAATTTGAATATTTTTTTCTCAATTATAGCATATTATTATTGCATATTGTGTAGAATGGGGAGAAACAAAATACACATGTATGGCCTTGGGCTTTCAAAACAAATTAAAGGTAATCTCAAGAGCATCTGGATATTTGTAAACAATCCATGGCAACATACTTTAGTAATGAGACTGAGCCTTTAACATGTCCACTGTATTTTTTACACCACTTGATTCCAAATGTATTACCTAAATATAAATCTGAACACAATAACAAAGAAAACTTGAACTTATGCCAAAAGTATATGAAGTTCTTTCATTTCTAAATTGCCTTACAAAACATATTAACTGTCTTTGTTTTCATAAAAGCAATACTGAAAGGTTACATATAGTACTGTGTTGCTAAGAGTTAGAATGGTTAAAAAAAATCTAATAATTGTAATTATATGACTGAAAAAGAGAGTCTTGGCATATTAAGGCACTTAAAAGATGGGAAGAAAATACTGAGTAGAAAAGGAATTTATTCATCAGATTGAGAAGTAGGTTTAAAAAAGAGGCTGCAAAAAATGGAGGGTAATCAGAAAGTAACTTAGTGGCTTATAATTACCCAATTGCTTGTTGATCAACTTTATATTTCTTTTGTGATTCAGTGAATCATGCAAGGAAAAGAAAATGTGTGGATGGAATAAATAGCCCCCATTACACAAATTAAGGACAGGGATAAGCAAATACTTCATGCTGAGGCATGAAGGCATTATAAAAGTTATGTAGAATTATTAGCCCTGCCTCACCACTAAATTGATTACTCTCTTGGTGGATGTTAGTAAATTAAAGCTTTAAAATCAAGATGCCAGACCATAAATTACCTTTTTGAATTACCCATTTGAATCAATTAGTCTCATATCAAAAGAAGGCCATAAATAATATAAAGGATTATCACCTGTGTTTGACACAAACATACTTGAATTTTGATGTGTTTAGTGTGTTAGAGAACTGTGGGTTAATTATTATTCTAGATAGATCTATGGTTAATTCTGACAGAAAAAGAATAATTTCCAGGATTTATAACTGTGTGACTTTGCCACAAGGAGAATTCAAGGGTAAGATTAGCTCAGAAACTAGACAGAAACTAGCTGTTAACTTTGAACACCATTTCCTTCAGCAGAAGCTTAAATCTAATTGTTGTGGGCTTTTTGTTTTGGTTTTTTTTTAATCTGTGGCAGAGTTTGGACCATGGATGTTTTGAACATACAGTTTGGAATTATACAAGTTTGTAAGTAAATTGGTGATTTTGCCTTTTAAAATGAGAGCGTTCCACACACCATCAGCTCACCATTTGCAAAGCATGATAAACACAGCCAATTAATGTTTTTTGTTTCCATCTTCATGCACATACATACAAAAAATGCATCATGAAATAAAGAAAAGCTTCATGCAAGTAGTATGAAGATACCATTTTTTCCAATTAGCAGGCTCAAAGCTGAACTGACTGATGCCTTTGTCGTATTGCTAAAACAACATTCTTGTATTAAATAACATTCATTTGTATGAATCTGCAGGTATGATATGGGTTTGTGCTTCTGTGTGCACACAGATAAATCTAGTTAGGGAAGACTGACAATTCTACTGTATGAAGCTCTCTTTTTTTACTTTCCTGGAAGGAATGATGTTGGCAGTATTACATAGCTAACTTGCATCTTCTATAAGATAAGCAAGATAAATAATCACTGAAGTGCAAGTGAAAGTAGAGTGTACTTAAGCACTCTGCCTTTACATGTAAGCTGTTCTATCAACATTTTGAAAGTGATCCTACTAACAAATTTCTGCTTGCAATAATAGCAGGAAATTGGGGAGAACAGACATTCATACATTTAAAGACTAAGTTGTTTTGACAACCCTGGATTTTCTTTATACAGACCTCAAGAACTTTATCTAGTACAGAACAGAACCCCATTTGACAATGCCAGAGCTACGATCTACTACCTGAACTGAAAGCCAGATTGCTTAAAAAAGCGGGTACAAATCTGTCCTGTATCAGCAGAAATACATTTTCTACTTGATTGCTATCCAAAAACTAGTAAATCAGAATTGCAAAATTTTTTTTTGTAGAATATTGTGAGCTTCAGTCTCTCCAAAGAGTGAATTATCAAAGACTGATTTTAAAAAGTCCAAAGTACTCATTCATGAACAAACTGTAGGCCAATATACATTGTAATAAAATTTTCCCTAAAGGGTTTTGAATAATGAATATTGAGGTGCCTTGGCCCTGGCTAGAGGCCAAATACCCACCAGAGCCATTCTACCACTCCCCTTTTCATCCAAAAAGAGGGAAAATATATATTCGGAGGCTTAGGACTCAAGATAAGGGCAGAGAGGGATCACTGTCCAATTAGCATCATGGACAAAACAGACTCAATGCAGAATGAAGAAAACTAATTTATGACACTACAACTACACACCCAGTAAAACCAGAGTCAGGTAATGAGAAGTGCAGCCAGGTCTTAAAACAACCTTCCCCTAACCCCTCCCTTCTTAGCAGACTTTAGTAATAATTTTGCTCCCTTCTTCCCCCCACAATCACAGTACAGGAGGGGCACCCCCATGTTGGACACCAAAAAGGACTGTGGTGGTTCAGCCCCAGACAGTGGCTGAGCACCACATGCCAGCACACTCACTCCCACAGGAGAGACAGACAGAGCCTCCATGGGTTAGGATAACTGACAAAAATACCTGTGAATGTAGAAAAATAACAGCCAATTACACTCATACCCATTGCTAACACAGAGTACCATATTGACCCAACAATTACAGAATGCTGCCCACCAGCAAGGACGGACAGACAGACAGACCAACCAACCAACCACCCCACTCACACTCAGACTTTCCTAGAGCCAACAAGACCAGGCCCTTCCCCAACCAGCTTCTTTTATGGGGAAGTAGTGTCAAGGTGGTGTGGAAAACAGCTCAGGCCAACTCAGCTCACCTGTGCTGGCTGCTTGGGGAGGTTAACTCTGGCCTGATGTCTGTAAAAACTGAAAGCTATCTTACTTTTCATTCACTCAGAAAAAGGGATGAGTTTGTCAAACATTCTTTAATAAGGTATCTCAGTCTATCTGGAGTCAAGAGTGTGTGGCTTCTTTATGGGGGTGGGGACACTTGTACTATTTTCATA
The DNA here is from genome assembly GCA_013400835.1 of Zapornia atra. Lineage (NCBI taxonomy): Eukaryota > Metazoa > Chordata > Aves > Gruiformes > Rallidae > Zapornia > Zapornia atra. Next base: position 30,894 of record VZTU01033231.1, read on the forward strand.
CTAAACAGAAATCTTGAATGAAACCTCAAGCTTTATGTAGGAAAGTTCAGATTTTAAATGTATTTTTCCTCAGAGTAATACTCTAATTGTTTTGAGTAAAGATTGCATTCTGGCCTACAGGTAGTGTACATACTTGCCAAAACTTACTACTCCAATAATAGCAGTACAGTAAAGTGCAAAATCGTATTGTCTAAGGAAATTTTACACAGCATTTTAAGATTTAAACATAATATTAATCTACATCCATAAGTGTGACTGGAAGAAATATGTATGCATGAGTGTATGAATGCAAGACTTTATCAAATAGTAATTCTTTAGTTTATTATACATTTTACTGCTATTGGTGTCATTAGTCTTCCTTGTTAGTCCGTTATTTTCTACCTGACTTCCTGCAGCTTTCTTACAAATGCATACCATTAAGAGTTATATTTGCATTTAACTAGAATCAAGGAAGAAGAAAAATACCATATGAACACATTTAGTTAAAGTGGCTTTAATGGGGCTTTTTAAGTGAGTTGGCTTGTGCATGTAGGAAGACTTTGTTAAATAATTGCTAGTGCTGCCAGCTTGACTAACTCTTGATACCAAATCATGTTGATAGCAAGACCACACTGGATATCAGAACAAGATCTTGAGTATCCATATTTGTATTGTCCATACTGCTATGCTTTGTGTAAAGATCTATGAAAGTTTGGGGTTTTTCACTGAAGTAATATGTGGAAGAGTAGCATCATGTTCATCAAGTGATCTCCTAGTTTGAAACACACACCATATCCCAGCCTTGCTATTTGCACTTTCAATGCCCTCCTTGTTTGCTTTCAGACAAGGTGTTTTCTTCACATACTACTGACAGGATGATAAAACCAACTTTGCAGTTTTGAGACATTCCATCTAGCAAATCTCCAAATTAAAATACCATAGTGGTTTTGCCATCAAAGGCCAAGCCATGTTTTAGAGTAAGTATTCTTTAGCTTCATAGCAAAAGTGGTTTAACTTAATTTGACCCAACAAAATTTGTACACTTGGAAAGAAATCTGCTTTTGGAGGCATGACTTCAGGCCAGGCAAAAGGAACTTATAAGAAAACAACTCTTAGTACATCAATATATTTGATAAATTGACTAACATAAATAAATTGTTGAACTAATACTTGCACAAGAGATCTGTAGAGGATTAACTTCATGTTTGGCAGCTGTCCTTTTACCTAGGGTGTTTTATATGGAAGTCAAATTGCAAACAGTGGGGAAGAAGGCATTGCTTTGTGCCCCTGTGCTTTTATGCCAAGGCTACATTCAACATTTGCAGTTTCTGGGGGACTGGTTGGGTGATTTTTACACATGGCTCCACAGTGACTGTACGTACAAATTAGATGAAGGATTCTACATCTTTTTGAGCATTAGCTATCTCTCACCAGAGTAATTTTTGTGCTTTGGACTGGAAGCCAGGTCTCCTGAAACCCTAATTCTGGTGCTGACAATGACATTGGTCACACCTGTTGGCAAATCATTCCAGACCAGATCTCCAAAGGGACTTTGTTGTTTTGTTGGCTCTTGGAAGACAATGAAACAGCCTTGAAAAATATACAGAGTGAGGCAGCCCAGAATGGGCTTTGGCAGAGGCAGTACACTGAATGAGTTTGTTGTTAAGTAGCAAATAAGGCTAGAATGAGACAAGTGGAAACTATCAGATGTATGTTATTATTAGACATATCCTAAGATTGTTCTCTGGGAAGTAAATAAGCATCTCAGGGTGTCTACTTTAGACATCTCCCTTTTAAAAAGCTAAAGGTGTGCAATATGACTTCCACCATTAGATACCTAACCCTGATTTAGATTCAGTTCCAGAGATGGATATTTATACCTCATTTTATCTGTCAGAAAATAGAAGCACAACTTCCTTGCAGTGTTAGGGAAAATATTTGCATGTATTTCTAAATCTGTCTGACCCTTAGGATGTGAAGAGAAATACGGATATGAGATAATAGCAATATTTTTTAACTCAACTTCAAGATTTATTTACATTTTAAGTTGAAAAACACAGAACTTGTTCATCAGCCATGGCTCACATACTAACATTAAATGACCCTTTTTAATGTTGTCACTGGGACTAAAACCAGTGCTCCCTCTTTTCATCTACCCAACTTTGCCCTTTGAAGTGTGAAGGATGAGTATTAGTCTCGGTGGAGTCTAAACTAGAGACATTTTTCTAGTTTTGTTAGGCACTTTGCTCACATTAATTAGGAAAAATGTTTGAACCATTTCTAATAAATCAAGTCTCTAACTTTAGAAGAAGCATTCCCATTATTTTGAGTACTGCTTCATTCCAGTACACTTCCAAGCCCACATAATGTGTGCCTAGCATGCGCCTGCAGAATGAGTGGATAAACTGGGAAGTGGATATCAATTTGAAATCAAAAGGAGATTAATACTTTAAAAATGTAGTGTAACAATGATATGGTGCTTATTCTTTTTACTTGGGCTACCTGAAATCCTTCAGTGGGTATTAGAAGATAACGCTCATTTTTGCTGTTCCACATGAAAGGTCTCTTATGGACAAAAGCAGTGATGGTGTTTTATTGCCTTAATGTTTGCTTTTTCTAGTGGAGTCTTGCTTGCCTCCAACCAATCCAAATATTATTTGAGAAAGTAAAAAATTATAATTGAAAAACAGTATGTACTTCAAGATAATCTTTTTTCACTGAAGCATTTGTAAAAATTTGTATTTAATCCTAAAGGTGCATATAGAAAAGGTTTCAAATTTATATGCCAATGTCACATGTAGTTATCTCCTCTATTACGGATATCATGTCAGGGAAAAAAAAATACATACTTCAATGATCTGATTCCAGATTCCACCAGACATTTGACATCTATATACTGCGAGTTGGCCATTTATAACAATCACTAGCAACTCATTTCCCGTGTATTAATGCAACCATGCATTCTTGTGTCTCTAAACTCGTGTTTGCTCTTGTAGACAACATTATGGGGAAAATGGTCTTGATGAAGATCCTGCAAATGGAATAACTTAGGAAAACAGGAATGGTTGAATGAAGTCTTATTTCTATTTTATGCAAAATGCACATAAACATGTTTACCTGCTGTCTTCTCACCTGCATTGATTGACATTGCCTTTCCTAATTGTGCTTGCTTGGTGGAGAAGTCTTGTATCTCAGGCTTTTCTCTTTGGCTTTCCCAGTGATTTGGTGCATTTTCATGTTAACATGGAAATTCAGAAACAGCAGCCAAAACAAGGCATCACGTTGGAAAGTGCATTTAAGGTGACTTCCAATGCCTGTATTGCTGGAATCTTTCAGAGAAAGCTTGATTAAGGATGTTGTGAAATACTATACACAAGAGCAAATCTACTAATCAATAAGAGATGCTTCATCCTGAACTCTTGTTCTAGCCCATATTTATATGGACCAGTCATTCTCTCCCAATGAATTTGATGATGTTTTCTATACTAATGGAAATGTTTCATTTCCAGAATATTACTTGTAATGCACAAATAGCTGGAGATTTTGTGTGGCTTTCAGAAAAATTCTACAAGCAGAGAATGGCAAGACTCACAAGCACCATGAATATTTAATCTTTTTCCCCTTTCTGGCTGAGTGTTTGTTGCTACTGTAGTATTAAAAGGGTACCATGAATTATTACCGTCTATCAGTAAAAATGCAAGGGCCGTGTCTGAATTTCAGTGTTTACACTTTCAGTTATCAGGGTCATTAGAGAGCTGAGATGTTCCTGTAAAGCTTTAAACACTCAAGAAATGAGCTGAAGTTTGGGCAGTGGACCTTGTAGTGAAAGCATATTTGAGCATATTCTTTGAGTGGTTAGCTCTTGTACTGTTGTTTCTAGAGTTACTTATCTGCAGAATGGTTTGTAGCCTGTGGTCTGGCAGCGTGCTGGGGGTCAGCAGGCTGATTTGGAGGAATCCATGAAAGGTAACCAGGAAAAGTGAGCCTGATGTCAATTGTCTTGAATTTACCACACTGAAAATGTCTTGGGGCTCTGCCAATCAACAAAGGTTAGGGACCACTTAAAGCCGTTTCCTTAGGTCACTTGTACCTGTTGCAGGGATTTTTTTATGGATATGAGTTTGATACCTCAATAAATACCTCTACAAATAGGGATACTTGTTGAAACAACTTCTAAGATCTTTTAGGACCTGGAAAAATTTCGGTGTCATTTGCTGTTCTCTGTGAGGGGAACAGAAACCAGTCTGACGTATGTGAGGCTGTTTCAGTGTTTCTCAGAATGTAACCACTGGTGATCTGTGTGAGTGTACAAGTAGTAAGGTGAACCAGGTCATGCAGTTAGTATTTTCAGTTTCAGATTTGGTAAGAAGACGAAGTAGTCTAGTGGAAAATCTGAGAGGTTGACAGTGACCCAGAATGTGTGGGAATTACTCATTCACTTAGTGGAAACTAGCATTGATTGACTGACTAATGATATTCTATTTAGTGTGCCCTGCTAATTAGCTCATTCACTTTTTGCAAGTTAATTAGTAAACTGTAGCCAATATTGACAGTGTTGGTGGACTGGATTGTACATACTTTTTCTCATGCAGGACATCTGTATTTGTCACGTAGCTCGAAAGCTGGATAAAACGTGAGGTAGCTGCATAGGCAAATTGAACCAGATCTTTAGCTGGTATAAACAGGCTTAGTGCCATGAAATAACATGGACATACTTAATTATACTGATGGAAGATCTTGAGAAGCAGATTATGGAGAAGTCAGAGGGTGAGGGTGAGTGCCTCAGGCATATTTCTTTTGTTAACCCTTACATATGTACAGCACAACCCTGTTGAGCTACGGTGTTTCTGGAAGCAAAACCCAGAGGTTATACATGCCAAAATGCAGTATACGCTTTAGAACTTGCCTGCCTTTATGGTAGATATGAATTAAATGTCGAAGATAATTAGATAGGCAAATTTGTATATGGCAGTTTATCGATGGAGATTTGAGACTGCAGTTGGGTGTCAAGAGAAGGTAAAGATTGTCTTCCTTCATCTGAGAGATCATTTTTTAAGTGGCTTTGTTGGATTCACTGTATAGTAGATACATATGAAATAAGACACCTTTCAGCATATGATTGGAATAAAAAGTTTATACAGTTTAATTATTTTTGTTCCTGACAATGTGCATTTCAGAACCGAAAATCAAGAGAGGTCAGGAAATTTGCAAAACAAACAAAGAGCAACAAACAGGCATAGTCATAATAATAAAGTTTTATTTGTTAACAAGTAGTTACTCCCCAAAATGAATGTAACTTAATCTGAGTAACTTCCAGAGGGGCTTATTTGCCTTCTTGTAAGCTTTTTGTTGCAGTCATAGCATTTTTTTATTTCTATTTCCCCTTCATGATTTCAATGGCTGTAACAACTTCCCATAAATTCAGGCCTCGGAACACAAGTAGATTCACCAGACCTCCTCATTACCAGAGCATGCTTATCCGTGGATGTACAGTGCCTTCTCTATTGGTCTGTGTTGTTTCCTTCAAGCCCTATAGCAAAACTCCCAAAGACTAGAAAATGGCTATAATACAAGAATGCAATCTCTTCTGGTTGTTACCCCACTCTTCTATCCTCTTTTTCCTAATTTAGCCTGTTGTCTTACCTGTTGCCTCTTCTTATACTGAGTATCATACTTCAGCGGTGGTGTTTTGCTTTAGAACTGTATCTGAAACTATAGCATTCTTCTTCAGATTTCCTGCACATACATTTTAGATGACAAATAATTTTCAGTTAGCCTTCATCTTTTGATGGAATCCACAGGTGACACAACTAAGGCAATAATCATGTCAGTGTATTTTTGAACATCATCTCTCTTCTTGTGTTTTCTTTAGTTTTGGAGCTTTATAGAAGCTGCAGAGCCTTGATTGTTGTTCCTACAAATTACTGCAATATAAATAAGGCAATATTAAGACCAAATGTCAGCTTTCATAACTTCTGTGTTGCCTGTGTGTGGTTATGACTACACTGTCTTTTCAGAAAATCCTAATAAAAAATGATAAATATATAATTTGATCCTACAACTGGGATATGTTTCTCTATTTTGTTTTCAATTTTCCACTGAAAGAACATAGAATATCACTAAATGTGATGATTTTCAATACTTCACATGAGTTTATAGTTAATATTTCTGGAACACTAATGTTCCAAAAACTTTTCACTCTGCACTTTAATCCATAATGCATGACTTTCACTATCTTCTAATCGTTTGTCTCGTTTAAATGTTGCCATATCCCTGGATATGATATAATACATGAATGTTTCAGAGAAGCTGATGCCAGGCTGCCCTCTAGACACAGAAACTATCTCAGTGAATGGCTCTGCTCTGAGTGCTAGGACAGAAACAGCGGCAAGTGGTGACGGTGATGTTCTGTTCACCTCATCACTTCTTGCCAGGGAATGAACCTGACTGGAAATGAATCTGAGACTTTGAATCACTGCTCTTTTAAACCTGGCCTATCCATGCCGTAGCACCAACTCCAAATGTTTACATCATGATGCTACCTGATGCTTTTAAGTTTACAGAGGATTGAACCGCAATTCATTCTCTTCCAAGGAACCCATAAAAATCAGATTTTATGTGTAGGCTTGAAGGAGGGTTAAGCAATCAAATCAGGCCTGCTCTTAAAAACTTCTTTAAGGTTTGAGAGATGAAGCTACCTTCTTGCAATCATCTTACAAAATATAATAGTGAATTATTAATTTGCTTTAGTATTATATAGGATGGTATAAAATATAATATTTAGGAAATATGTGTTCATTAAAAATGTGAACAGTTTTAAAGAGGAGATTCTATAAACTATAATTTAACTTAGTTGTAATGGTTTCATTCCTGATGGTTGCTGTCTAGTAAACCTATTGCTATATGTAGAAATGATCTATCTTTTCTAGGGAAGAAGGGATGGACTATTAAGTACCATGCTAGGCTTGTTTCTGGGGAGATGTACTTGAAACCTTACGCTCACAAACACCTTCTGTAACCTTTCCTGAGCCATCTAATCTTCGGTACCTTAGTTGTCTTCAAAATAATGAAAATAGTAGTTCTTTATGCCACAGGAGCTTTTCTGAGTCTTGAGATACTTTATCAGGAGGACAAAGGAGCTTCTATGATAAATTTATTTTTCAGTTTGTGTTTCTCCCCTGCAAATGACTGCATCAGCATTTTAGCAGAAATGTCTCTTCCCACAACACCCACTATCTCCACAGGGATTTTACAGATGTTAGTTGCTATACAAAGGGGCACCTACCATCAGATATCCTGTGACTCTTTCTGTTGCTTTTGAATGGCAAGCACAAGACCTGGATGCCAAGTCACAAAGAAGATTGTCTAGCAGCAGCAGCTGGCTGTTTGGCAGATGCATCATCGTAGCAGCTTTGAAGCTGCCCATGGGTCTGTCACATGTTTTAGCTACCAAGAGACTGCCTTGGCTTCTTTGTCCTTTATAGATGCCATTTTCTATTAAACATTCTTTGGTTCTTTGGAAATTTTTATGTTGTGCATAAGCTCTTGGTTTGTCCATAGGGATTTAAAAGTTTCATTTTCATGTAGAAAGAAGGACTTCAGTTTAAATAAGTGCCACAAGTGGCAGAAATGTTGATGTGAGATTATATGCATAAAGCAAAATATTCAGAGAAGTTCCATTTAAAAATAAATGCAAAGCTGTCATATGAAGTTTTCTTTTAAAAATAGGAAACAAATAAAATAGCTCAATCATGTCTAGTACTCAGCATTTGCTGAAAAGCAGGACCCTGCACAGATCTCAAGCTGGTTTCTAGGAAATTTAAGAGCATGCTTTAAAATTTAGGCCACTTTGATTTTGTAGAGTATGTTTCTATAGCTAGTTTTATTGGTTATAAATAATTAAATAAAAATATATATGTTACTTGACTTTGCCTTAAAAAAAAAGCAATGTCAGTTCAGTATGTTTAAGCCCAACTAAGGCTTTCTACTTCAATACACTTGCTATTATTTTAAAATAGTTCAATGACTTCTCTCTGATTTGTCAAAAACTACTTAGAAATGTGTCATACACTTTTTACACTATAGTTTTCATCCTTCAAATAACTTTGGCCGAAAATATACAAAATGTTTCTTTTTTGTCTAAGTCTTTTATCAAATACACTGTCCTGTAAAGGTTTCAGGACTAAATTTATTTTCCTAATAGCTATGTGTTGCTTATGCAATATATTTCAGGGTTTTCTTTCTGTCAGTTCTTAGTTCTAAATACAAAATCAGTGTAAAAAATACCAAATATTTCTTTTTTTATATATTCCAAAAGTGAAGAGAATAAACTGTTTACATGAGCTCAGAAATTTCATAGCTACGAAACAGCACAGGTTGAGAACACTTAATTTCATCAGGTGCTTGGCTTTTAATTTGTCTATAGAGTTAATAGCAAAGTTTCCTCATAGGTTCCATTGGCTTAACCTCATGGTATATGCTCATCCAATAATGGACATTCTTGATGAAACAAAGATTGCTCCATCAGAGTTTGACCCCTACTGTATAAATATGATTAATCCTGCCTGTCCATATATTAGACCAGGAGCCCATTGTCAAACTGATTTGGCCCTCTTCAATTGATTCACAACATTGCTATCTGAAAGTTCCAGAAACTCTGATTAAGGTCTGTATAATAGAGTTAAACTTCAAAACTGGTTACAGATTTCAATGTATGGTTTTGCTGAATGTTGTTTCTGGAACCAGGGTGGGAACTGGGAAATTGTGGTAAAATGGCAATTCTTTGAAAGGAACAGTGCTACTAACAGTAAGAGAACAGAAGATTCATCACCAGCCATCTTCCTGAGAGCAAATGCATGACATATTCCTCTGAATGAGGCCAAAGTGGAATTTTGCTCCTCTATCACTGGTCCACCTGCCAACTTTGCCCATCCAAGTATGTATGTTATAATAGAATTTTCAGGGAGTGTATTGGGATAGCAGAGGAAGCTCCCTTGGGAAAGGTGCCAGATGAAAAAAAGAAGCAGGCTTTTTCTCTGTGACCACCAAGTGCTGGATTAACTATAGGGTTTTATTCCTCTAATATAGTTTAAAATGGCCGTGTGTCTTTTTTCCTGGATTTGGGTAGTAACAGGCCTCATACCACCTGAGGCCAAGAGACAGCAGAAGGGAAAATTTAGGAGTCTCCACTTCTAATACTTTTCTCATAGACAAAAACAGATGATAAGAAAATACACTGCCTGTGTCTGGCCCAGATAGCAGAATTTCATCCCTCATTCCCCAGGAAGGAAAAAAGGAAATGTACATTTTAACCCAAATTCCCACCATATATATGTCCTTGTTTTTCTGAGAGTTTTGTTGTTGTGTTTGATTTTTGTTCTGGCTTGTAAGATGGCTCTTAACAGTGGAAGTTGTAAGATGGGATTTCCCAATTTTTCTCATTTGTATTCAACTCGAACTGTTTCCTTGGATATGTTTCAAAAAAGGAATATTAAACTGTCCTGGTGTACTGAATTCAGATGGAACTCCTTCCTCAGACACAAGTCCCATTGGAGAGGCTCACAGAAAGGTTTCTGTGGCACTGACAGTTGGAAATAAGCATGTTTCAGCAGTACTTACAGATCACATGCTTATCGTTAACAAGAAGATCCTGCATTAAGAGAATCACAGAAAGAAAACCTTTTGGAGATAAATGAGTGACATACAATGTGTTGTCACTTCAGTTCACTTTTGCTGCTCTTATTTTTTAATCTGCTCATCTTGAATCTTGAGCTCTGCTAATCCTAAAAAAAAAAAAAAAGTGATTCTTTGAAATGATACAGGAGAAAGCCTGTTAACTGATGTTTAATCCACCTCTCTATACAGCTGCCTTGACCCTTCAGAATTCATCCTAAATCTTACCTTTTCAGTAGTATCAAAAGGGATTCGTCATACCAGCAATGAAGTTGTAACCAGCAGGCAATGATTGTTGTTATGTTTCAGTTTACCTTACATCTTCCTTTTTAAGTACATGACAAAAGGGTATTGGCTTAATTACCTGTGATGTTAGGGAGTAGAGATGAAAGGCTTTTGGTTTGAACTTTGTAATAAAAAGTAAACATGCTCATTGTAAACCACTTCATTGTCTTTTGCCTTGCGGCTGACATTTATGAATTGCCTTCACGGGAGCTGGCTTAGGTTTATCATGTGCAGATAACAGAATAACCTTATATATGAACTACAGGTTTTAAAACTGCCATTGACAGTACTCCTTACGATTTTCTGCCAAGTGTATTTAGAATTATGGAAAACTACATGGACTGCTAACAGAAAGATGGCTTAGTTGATATCTTGGTTTATATTCCTTCAGGGGTTCTGAAAGTGATTTTGAAATGCCACAACTTGTAGGAGTATCAAGTGTTGTCTAGTGTTTGTGCTGCAAATTTTGCCTTTGCATTTACATTTGTCTGAGGTCGGTGAGGCTGCACCAATGTCAAGATGGTGTGGGAGGATCTGATTTTTGCATCTTTGTTTTCTGTTTAATTTCTCAATAAATATAGACCTACATTTCTATGATACACTGTCACTAGAATTGAAGCAGTCAGCATCACCTTACTAACAAAGGGTTCTGTGGGTACTCAGATAGGGTTACAAAGAGCCTCAGTAGCAAGAAGTAGACCAGATAAACAAAACAGTGAAAATATTCTTAGAGTTACATATCATCAAAACCTTTTTAGAAATCAGTATGTCTGCTATAATTGCGTATTGACTCTCAAGAGGTTCTACCACAGATTTGTGCATTTCTGTTCAGAATCATACATTTCTTGCTAAGCCTTAGGCTGAAATCTTTCTTACAGAACTGTGTTTTCCATTGTAGATGAACACTGGAAAACTTTATAAAACACTCAGTATGTAATGAACCTGGTTGCCTGAAAACAAATAAACACAATTTTAAGAGCTTCCTGTCTGAATGTGTAAAGCATACTCTGCTTGTGACTCTTCCTATTTAGGAGTTCCTTCAGCAGCAAGAAAAGAAAATATGAAGCAATTTGTCTCTGTGAATGCACCTTTCTCTTCTCATTGCTTCTTTTTCTTCCCTATGTGTCCTGATAATGTTTTTAATATAGTGGGGTAATGATTGCATGGTGTACTTTACCAGAGATGGATAGATCCCAGGTATATTACAGTGGTGAAAATAGACACTCTACTGCTACTACTGTCTGCACTTAGGAGACCTTCTTAGGTTGCCTGTACATTTCTATGGCAGCAGATAGGCTGAAAATTGCTAGTTTCCAAACT
>VZTU01033250.1:0-10525 GCA_013400835.1 Zapornia atra
AGGATCCAAATCACAGAACTAAACTTCTTTGTCAGATCTGTCAGCAGTTTGTACATGACTTGAGAATCACTGTCTTCTATGTTTCCCCAGAGGGTAGCCAAAAATATCAAGTTTCTGCCCACTGGGTGGGAACATCAGATAAAGCTCTAAGTGGCAAATTTCATCAGTATGTGTGTCACACAAACACAGCTAATTCTCAGAGAAATCATGTATGATAGGAAATGGTGCTAGGCAGATCACTAGAAAACATACTTCCCTCTACATGTATTTTCTCACCTGCAGCAGAGATTGACTGGAATCAGCACCTTAGAAGAAACTGTTGCTTGGCATTGGCCTATCCTGCCCAGTAACAAAGCTTTGATGCATGCTACTACCACAATATATTTTGGTAAGTCACAGAAGCACAAACTTTAGGTTAACTAAAATTCTGCATTTCATCTGAATGTGTCTGCAGAACAGTATTTCAATTCATTCCGTGTGACTGCACAGTGGGATACCTCACTCATTTTTCTCTATTATGGAAGAAGGAAAAATGGCCTATTTGTTTTTTAGAGTGCAGAACCCTCATGTCATACAGGGCTTTCAAATGACTGAACAATTCAGTGATATAAAGAGGATGCATCTGCTAACAGTTGCAGTACAAACTATTCTGGTTCTTTGAAGTTATTTGGCAGAAACAACTGAAGCACTACTTCTCTACTTGTAATATTTTGTGCTTAGAGATGACCTTTCATTTCTCATCCAAGGTAATGAAATACTAGATATATCCATACACACACAGAGGTTTATAGTAGTGTGTCTTTCAAGACCACTGTTGCGTTCAAGCTAAGTTTTCTACCAAATTACAATAAATTACTTAGACTCTTCTAATTCCAGTAGCTTTAAAACTTTTTTCTAGTGCTCTGTGCCTCTTATTATTTTGCATAAGAGCAGGTACAATCTATTTCAGTCTGCTAAAGATGTATTTCTCAAAAGACAAAATTAACTGCTACATCCCATTTCTTTCTTTCTGCATAAGCATTCACTGGGATGCCTTTTTGCTAGTGTGTTGTCTCAGGGCCCTAAGACATCAGTGGTGTTATTATATCCTTAAAAATGTTTGCATCACACATTATAATAAAAATATACATAGCAGTCACATGTGAGTACCTCATGTGAGTACTCTATGCCATGAGGTAATAGTAACATTTTATAGTGTACTATAGAATCCCAAAGCATTTAAAAGGATTATCAAGTTAAACGATATGACAGCTATGTGAACTAGGTAAAGATCACTTCAGGATACCTTTCTACACTAATGAAATAAAATCATTTTTATATGAATAATGTTCTGCTTAGTAAAGATCAAACACTGGAATTAAAAAATATACTCAAATTGTCCAGCAGGAATGATGTAATAATTCCTATTAAAACCTCACTCCAAAATATCCACTACTCAGAAGATGCTGTAAAATAATTAATGTTACTGATCATGCTAAACATAATTTTATGTTACTCTGATGAAAACCAGTCAGAATGCAATAAATGACAAACACAGTTTGATTTTGGTGCAATACTATTTCTTCAGCTCTTATGCCTAGAAAATAAACTAGACAACTGAAAACCTTTCTATAAAAGTTGGGGGGTTTTAAGAATAAGTTCTTGGGATATAAGCTCCTATGTCTTAGCTTTTCTTAAGATGTTATCTATTTCCTACTAGGATTAGAGAGAAGTTTTACATTAACTCCACTGGCAGCAGGATAGTATTTTGTACATCAGTAACTCTTTTTGTTCCCAATTTACCAACAAGGCAAACAGTGTCATTGTGTACTTGCTAGATTCTAAACCATGCCCCCCTGTTTGAACTGTTATCTGAATATCATGCAGCAGAAGTAGCTTTCAAGTGCACTTGTGTAACCCCTCAACTTGGAGGAAGACTGTGTGATTTTACAGAACTGATTAGAGCTAAGATAAAAATTTACTGCATCTTCCACACTATTTGATAAAAGTTGTTGAGAAGCACATTTTCAAACCAGTTGTGAATTTGATATTTACCATATGTTCACACACAGCTTTCCTCGCTGTATGAACAGTATAAAAACTTCCCATAAAGCTCCACTAATTAAATTAAAATAGAAAATGACAAACAGGATGACAAGCTGACAGTTTTCATAAGCACAAACCAGACGAAGTACTCATCTTAAATCCTAATAGCACCATCTGATGGAGGATCATTACAACACTACAGAAAAGATTCAGTGTGCTAGAAATTAATTAATTTGGAAGGGTTTTAACACATTTCCTTAATTTGTGTAATAAACTTAAACATAAGTATATATAACAGTGATGATCTGCTAAATCAAGTAGATTTTGACAATTTAAGTCAATAAAAGTTTTGATTTAGTAGAAAACACAGGCTGAGGCTAAGCCCAAAGGAAGAAAAACGGGGGTTTTTTCTGTACTCTCTCCAGACACCTCTTTATATAAAGTCTGAATAATAAATACGAGCACATCTGCTATCCAAGTCTAGTCTTTATTGCTCGTAGACACTCAGGTTCCAGATATGGACTAAAATGTAAGTGAAGAATTAGATGTTCCTGTTCCCTTGAGGGCTACCAAATTGAATAGTTTTTTAACACTGGGGTCACTGAATATCAGAATGGTGTGAGAGACCACCACAGGCATAGCACAGAAAGACTAGACTCTTACAAAAAGAAAGAAAAATATGAACTGCTGAGTATTTTGATCTGTTGACCTCAGCTTAGGAGCACCTTTAGCTCCTGACAGACACTCTGAACACAAGAAACCTATATCCTCCAATTCTCTTTATTGTGGATGGAGATATAGTGGGGCAGGTCACATTACTGGAGCACTGTGATGGATGGATTCCTATTCAGGAAGGACAGGCGAGGAGGGGAGTCGCCCTGTATGTGACCGCACAGGTGGAGTGCACAGGGCTCTGCCAGGGGATGGTGATGAGCCAGCTGAGAGCTTATGGGTCAGGGTTAGGGCCAGACCAAAGTGTGGTGACATTGTGATGAGTATCTGCTACAATACCACTCAGTCAGAAAGAAGTAGTAGATTAAGCCTTCTTCAGATAACTGGACGAAGTCTCACAGTTGCAGGCACTGCTCCTCATGGGGTACTTTATCCATCCTTATATCTGCTGGAAAGGGAACACAGCAGGGCACCAGTGAGCCTGGAGGGCCCTGGTTTTTGGGATGCAACGATCACAACTTCCTAAGACAGATGATCGAGGAGCCAGCAAGCACAAGTGCTCTGCTGGACCTGATATTTACAAAGAAAGAAGCTCTGTTTGGGGATCTGAAGTTAGTTATACATAGAAACAGAGACCCATATTAGCTGAATAATATCTGACTGGACAAGACCCTGAGAAGCTTGACCTAGTTAACCCATCTATGAAAAGGGGTTTGTGTTAGCAGACCTCAAGAAGTTCATTTCTACCTAAGTAAGATTATTTTCAGATAAGTGTGGTTTACTTTCAAAAATCTTTTCCTAAACCAATTCATTTTTCAAGAAAGCAGAAACCTCTTTAGATAATGCTGGGAAAAATAAAAAGCATTTTTCTACTAGAATTTTTTCTTTGAATCTCCAGATAGATAATAAAGCAAACAAGCTGTACCATTTTGAAACCAAAGACACAAAATAGTAAGAAACTAAGATAACTGATTTCACTCTGTTGGCTTTGGAGTATTTTGTACAATATGGATAGAGAGGAAATAAATGAGTGAATTTGAAAACAAAAGAAAATCATTAGTAAAAATTCTAGAGAGCAAAATAAGGAAAAACAGCACACAAAATTATTATATTGAAGTCATTCTCGTTTTGCCTCTTTTGAAAAGTAGAATCATAGAATGGTCTGGGTTGGAAGAGACCCCAAGGATCATAGAGCTCCAACCCCCCTGCTACAGGCAGGGCCACCAACCTCCAGGTCTGGATCTACACAAGGTTGCCTAGGGCCCCATCCAACCTGGCCTTGAACACTTCCAGGGACGGGGCATCCACTACTTCTCTGGGCAGCCTGTTCCAGCACCTCACCACTCTTTCTGTAAAAAACTTCCCCCTAATATCTAATCTAAACCTTCCTTCCTTTAGTTTTAATCCATTCCTCCTTGTAGAATCCTACAGTAGAATATAAAACCAGCCAACATGAAATAACCTACTCAAACCAGAAAACCTTAGAGCCAATGGCAGGTGTTTGGAACAAAGCATACCTACTTCTACATGCTCTTCCACAACTTTACTTAAATAAATGCTTAATGCTGTGCATTCACAGGACAAAGGAAAATGAGATATATTTTTTCAATAAAAATTTAAAAGGCTTGTTACAGCTTTTTTACTGCCTTTTGTATGCATAGTACTTTAATTTTTGTTTTTTACTACAGGTAGTGCCCTAAAGTTAAGGTGGTAAGCTACAAGTTTTTAAAGGAAGCAGATGTTTTCTTATTATGGAAAAAGATCACAGCCATATTTGGTGCCAAGAATAAATTTTAACTGTTAATGCCTTTCACAAAAAAAGGGGGTTGTTTTTGTATTTTTAAAGTAGATTGAAGTGGTTAGAAAATATATGAATAATTTCATATCTGCAATCCATTTATTATAACTGAAATGTTTTCCAGACTTTCTATTATCATAGTCACCGATGCATCAATAAGAGCACAAACAGGCCCAAATCATCCCTATCATGAGTCTATTGACTTTACCAAAGGTCCATAAGAAAGAGTATTACCTATCCAAACAATGCTAAGAGCTTAACATTTTCAGTTTGTTTTCAAGATTTACACAGAATACAAAAACTGCAGAATACATGAAAATGTGATTTTTGCTGATAACAATTTCATTTTCTTCAAAACTACTTTCTAGTTCTTAAATTTAAAAGCATGGTATTTCACACCCTCTGATGCCAAATATTTTCCACATACAAAACCCCTCAGAAACTCCTTTTCTTCATCTTCATTAAAAGAGATTTTACACGCTACAAAGATGAAAAACAAAAGATAAAACAAAGGAAAATTAAAAATAAAGGCATCTTCCTCTAATTTCAAAAACTATTTTCACTTTTTAACAGCTGAAGGAAAGTTATATTTCCTCAAACTCTTTTTAAAATTTTTGCCTTTCCTAACAGCCTCCAGCCAAAAGGGAAGAGATTAAAGAAATGGGGGGAAATCATAGAATGAAGAAAAAGGTATGAAAGAAATTAATTATTTTAGAATGACATAGCAAAAGGGGCTTTTTATTTAAAATATGAATCATGGACCTGAATTTTTCAGTGAGAAAACTTAGTTGAAGTGTAACACACAGAAGCAGGGAATATTCAAAGGGCCTGATTCTATTTTGTTACATTGCCAGAACACTTCAAGAAATTCCGTGTTACATTTCATTTTAAAAGACTTGGATATGAACCCAGATTGGATCACCAGTGTTGGTTACCTCACAAGTCCCACCTCCAAACCTCTTGGGTTTTGTTGAGTCACCACAGAAAAAAGCCCCAATATGGACACTCATTACCTGGACCACAAAATAAATTGGAAACTGAGAATTGTGCTGTATGCATAAGATACATTTGACAAATGAAATCCATGACTAATTTAGCTCAGTGCAATTGCTATTTTTTTTTAATTGAACTATACCTTTGATCCCACCCTGTGATCTGATCACTAACATCATATCTAAATTAATTTCTTCTCAATGTATGCAGTTTACATCCATGAGCAATAAATCTCCAGGGGTTCTGTTTATCAAGGAGAAAGCTGTATCCATGGTAAAGTCTACACTGGACCTTAGGATAAAAGTGTACTACAAAGGACTGATAAGTAGGCCTACGAAACAATTGATATGGAAGGCCAGTAGCTGCACAAAAACAGTATCACAGTGAATCAATTTTCTAATTTCATATTGACCCTAAAATAACTTCTAAGTTTCTGAATTCTGTACCAAGCAAGTGCCAGAAAAGGAAAGGATTTCAGGTACCTAGGGACTGCAATTTTGATCTAGTATATCACTGAAGTGGAAAAGAACACCAGAGAAAGTGGTATGAGCAGGAGCATGTTAGAGACAGGAGAATGAACAATGGCATAAGGGATATTTTAAGATTCTTTAAAGCAATATATTGTGTAGACAAATTTTAATACAAACAAGTTTCTAGGCACTGTAGATATATTTATGACTCAAATAATTGAAAAAACCCAGTAATTTTTATCTAACTATCCCCATTAGAATGGCAATATTCACCTTTGGGTTGCTTCATGGATGTGTGCACAATACCGTTATTTGTAGCCACTTACAATAGTGTGTGAGGCACGAACATAGTGTAGTCATTGTGGGGGTACCACAAAATGTTAGCTACACCTCCATATAGGCCTATTGTCAGTCATCAGAAGGGCTGGAAAACCAGAATCTTTATAAATAATTTCTAAACTACTATGAAATAGTCCAAAAAATAAGAAATTAATATTTTGAGCATGTTAGCCAGCTTCACTAGCATTCTCATTTTGCTGTTACTACATAGAAACCCTTTCAAAAGTAGAGACTGGCAAGACTGGCAGAGACATAACCGACTGTAACCACATCTGATGGACAACAGAAAAATCTTGACTGCACAGAGCAGACACCTAAAATGAATTACAAGCCCAGGCCCGGTTTGGTTTTGTTTCATGTCATTGCAACCATCCCAGTCATGGAAGAGATTTAACTATCCAGCTCATCACAAACACTGGATATGTGGATTGCCAGATTCTACTACTTTTGACAACAAGTATTAATAGTATATTTTATTAAACTAGCCCTTGTATTTATTTTTTTTTTACTTGGCTTATGCTCTGGTATGAAGGTTGGTTTTAACAGCTGTTATTTGAAATGGAGAAATACAGAATATTAAACAATTAGAAAATCATAAAGCTGTTTATTCTACGATCATAATTTTTAAAATTATCATTTATCCACTTACAAAATCCATTTGATACTGGAAAAACAATATAATACTGTTCGGAGAAAAGAGGCCCCAACTGGCACCATTTTTATTTGAAAAAATTAGAATAAATAAAACCACTTATTTTAAGTAAATTAGAAACCCTACTTTAATAATACAAATAATCTTATAAAGCAAAACAACAAAAAAAAAAATCACACTAAATCATATTAGGAAGCCATACTGGTGAATTATGCACTGCACTATCTACTTCAGTTAACAGTTCTGTAACTCAGGGCACAAAGACTGCCTTGACTAGTTCTCAAAGAAAACACTTCACTGACTTTTTTTCCCTCATTCTATCATTCAACTTACTTAGAGTCCACAATTTTTCTTTTCATACAGCCCAGAATGAGTTTTACAAGAATGAAAAAGAAGCATTTTCCTCAGATCAGAAAGCTTAAGAAATCTATGTGATATATAGAAGCAAGCATCCATCAGCCAATCTCAATAAGGCAACATGGACATCTACCAAAACACACAGGACTATAATAGCAGTGTCTACCATTCACCATTTGGGACACTAATCACATACCCTTCACTGCTCATCTACAGACTAATTGGAAGGGAAAAAAATATCTATTTTTTTCCTTATGCAACACTATTGTAATAAAGCAAGCTGGTATGAAGCATGTAAATAAAACAAAAATATGCTTCTTTTTTTCAAAGATTTTCTGTTTGCTAAGGACAGGAGAATATGGTGCAGTAAGATCTGAATTTATAGTTAATTATTAATCATGAATACAACTACGTATGAAAATCAATTTCACTCATTTCCTTTGTATGGTACATGTTCCATATATTCTAGTTTATAATATGGGACTAAGATACATGACTGAAATACATACATATCCATTTAGAAAATATACATTGCCCTTTATGCAAAACTTTCAAAAACATAATGTAGACATGCAGGATTTTATCACTAAAGACCAAAGTCAACTGTAAAAGCAGCTTATATCCTTTCAAAATTACCTAAATACATTTCAACTTTTCGTTGTTCTGTACACTAGCAATGTTTGGTTATGAAGTTCAATATTTAAAACCAAAAAATCCCATGATTCATAAGCAGCATTAATGTAGTTAAATGTTTTAATTATTTTTTCATAAATGTAATTTTATTTTCATAAATTTCTTTCCCGTGCCACCCCCAACCCAAACCATATATCTTATATTGCTTAATGCACTGTGAGTGATCTTTGATAGGCTATTTATCTGCACTGCCAAGACATGTGAGATAACTCATCCAGGAGCAGGTACAAGTATTTACTCAAACAGATTGAGTACATAGAACTTCAAATACACCATCAACTACTGAGGTATTTAATTTGGTGGATTCCACAGCTCAGTGACAAACACTAAAAGCAGTTTCCTAAACCCCAGACTATTTCCCATCTCCTCAAAGCTGTAAATTTTATATAAGTTTTTAGAACAGATACATTTTCAATTTGCAGCTCTGAGGAAGATGGGGAAGCCTTGGGAATGTATAATACTTTACAGAAAAACAATTACTATTTATTCTTAAAACCCTTCTGAATCTTAAGACTCTTAAGAAAAAAAGATAATTTTCATCTTTTTAGAATTTTCATCTGCATTTTCCAAAAGAGGTCATCCTGTCCTGAAGCAGGATCTCAATTTTGAGTCAAACAATTGTAAAATACATCAAAGACAAGGCTATGTAAATAAGACTGTATCACTGAAAGTGGGATGTGTGCTTGCCAAAAGACAGGACACTGCATTGCGCTGAAATCTGCTCTCATCTGCCATTCTTAGATGTAAACCCAGACAGAAATATTTCAAAGGCAAAAACAGGCAAAGGAGGAGGGAAAGGAAGGAACAGATCATAATTTGAACCTTACTTTTCATGCCTTCAGCAGTTAACTAGATAAAAATGAAATCTGGTTTGGAGAAATCTGGTTTCAACAAATTGTTGCTGAATCTCTGATTAATTTGCACATCAGATGACACAGAAAGATGAGGTTTTAAGAGGAGGAGCAAGATATTCTTAAGAAGCTTATACATCAACATATTTTACATTTATTATACAAAGGATCCTTTTTGTAACTTCATTTTGACTAATTAGTACTGACAGAAGCAGAGATGAACGAGGAGATTAAAGACACCCCTTTGCACTTCTTTTAAACCATGACAAGGTCAGAAATAGGATAGGTTTAGGTGATACATATAAAGCAAGCTCCAATCTCATTCATGTAATTTACCTAGACAAATTTTTCCAATCTCTAATATGCAACTTAATTTCACTTGCTATAATTTCTGCAGAGCATCAAGAAAATATTGATTTTTAAATTCAGCCTGTTACACCATTTACTTGAAGACTAAATGAAATGCAGAGGAACACTGTTAATCTACTGCAAATGTCAGAAAACTTTCAGTTGGACTATATAATTTCTTAGGCATCCATTAAATCTGCAAAAATGGAACACACCTTTTCATTTGTGGCAAATTCAGCTTCAGTTGCTGTATAAAAGCTGAAAGTAAGTCTTGATCCTAACTGAATTAATTCCCTGTGTTCAAAAGATGATGATTACAATGTTTTACCTGACTTCTACTGAAGGAAAACACCAGTTCAAATTTTAGGATGTTTTGCCTTGAAATGTCTAAAAAAGTTTCTTGGTCCCTTCTGTATAAGGGAATGAAGTTGCTACTATTCCAGTCACACACCATTATTAGGAGTCTAACTACAATGCTGCATATCAAAGTGGAATTCTTGTTGCTAGTGTGAATACTTCACACTCCCTGCATGCCACTGTACCAACTACTATCTGTGTCAGAGGAATTGCCAGGAATACAAGTAGCAAGAATTAGTATTGTGGTTTGCTTAAAATAAAAAATAAATAGCATAACAAAGAACAGTGAAGCCTTATTCTATAAATATCTTCAGTATTGATAGTCTGACATTGAGGCTTTTTTTCTTAGTAATAGATGTATGTATATAAAGTGTCTGCACCAATAACAATTATTGTTAATTGCAAAAATCTGAATTAGAATTTATTTAAATCAAGGAACACAAATAAGCAAATAATTTATCAATGGCAGCAGTGCAACCATTGGTGCTGCTGAATATCTTTTACAAGGAAAGAAACTTTACACAGTTATTTGGAAAAAACACACACTAAAATATATTATTTTAATGGCAATATTTTCTTTCCTGAATTTTTCTCCTTTCCAAAGGATAGGAAACAGAAGTGCATGCTCCCAAAATCTCTCCTTGAAATCACAGACAATAATCAAGTCCTCCCTATTCTCAGCTCTTTAGGTTTGGTCTAATCACTTCTATTATGAACTAATATGACTACTGTAATTGTTCAAAGAGTTTCCTCTCAGAAATCAACAGATGCAATCCAATCAGTTCTGACAGTTCAGTTTCACTCCAGAGTGAAGAATGGAGTATCTTTCTGTACTTAGAAATCTGAAACAGGAAGAGTTATCAACTGAAGGGATTACTCCGACATTATGACATCTAGGTGTTGTCTTGGTCATGGCAGCAGGTGACACACTTATCTATATGCTGACTTACCTGGAGAGACTTAGAGAAAT